>CM035122.1:129173080-129455324 GCA_020205555.1 Panax stipuleanatus | reverse complement strand
TCTCTCGTTCACCTATATCATTAATGGTCTGGCCCATGCTTAATCACTTTTGTCTTGTTCTTCATAAGCTGGCTAGTTCTCTTTGTAAACTGCATCAGTTCCTGCTTTGTTTGGAAAACACTACGATCCTGGTTAATCCTAAGATCATTCTCTTCTGTTCTCTTGACAGCTACTGTATTTGCTGACTTTCTTTAGTCAGTCACTATATCTGAAGTCTTCTTCTGATTTGCTTGTGGAAGACTTCATCTTGAATGGCTTCACAACTCAATCAGGATGTTGATTGTTGGTGCTTAGATCTTCTGTTTTTGCATGCCATTCGTTGAGTGCTCTCTGATTTCCTTCAGGTGAAATGTATCTTTGCAGCTCAGACCAGGGCTTCATACTTTGGATATTCTGGGAGTGCTCATCTGTTGAGAATCGTGTTGATACTACGATTCTGCCTTGGCATTGTGAGCATTTTGTTGAGGCCTTAGTTTTGCAGACTACGATCTTGCATTGGTTCTGCAGACACTACGACTTCGAGATCAGATTTTGACAGACTATGATTTCTGCCTTCATGCTTTCCGTCCTTTGATCTGGCTCGACTACGATCTCTGCCTCTTATATGATCAGTAGACTACTTTAAGTGTGGCCTACGATTCTTGACTTAGCTTTGGCAGGCGCTCGATCGGCTCTTAGACAGGCTGTCTCTACGATTCTAAATATGACTTCCTCAGCACACTACGGCTCCGAGAAAGTTCTTCTCGACACACTACGATCCTGCCTCGTCTCTTCTGGCAGACTACGAACTCCGAGATCTACTATCCTTGCAGACTACGATTTCGCCTTGATAGTTCTCGAGTCTTCCTTGTCTTTCCAGGCAGACTACGATGGCTGGTGCAGTGCTCGACGATCAGACATGCCTATCTATTACATTGTATAAGATCAACCTAACAAGTTTGATCTTTTTATTTCTAGTCCTTGTACATCATTTCTTTTGAAGGACTTTACAAAGCTGTTTTGTTTATGTAGGATCAACCTAACATATTTGATCAATTCATTCTAAGTCCTTGTACATATATTCCTATTATCTATCAAAGGACTTTACAGCTTTTATCAATTCAAGCATACTTGCATATTCATTCATTTGTATCATAATCAAATCTTATATAAATAAGAATAAATTCTCATGTATATTCCTAACAATCTCCCCCTATTTGATTATGACAAAAACAATCAGTGCATATGCATGAGATGAATGAATCTTATACAGTGAACATCTGTATTTCTAAAACAGATAATCATGAATGTCATTGATGATAATGTGGAATTACATAAACTATGACACTCTACATCCTGGATCCAGAAAATACCTAATTAGATAGAAATGTACCTTTTCTGCTCTATGTATGTTTCCAGAATGTTTATTGATCAGTGTAACGAACGAGAATTTTGTAAAGTTATTTGAATATTTATTATAATAAATAAATATTTTTAATAATTTAATTATTGAGTTAAGTAATTAATTCATGAATTTTTGGTAGATTAATTTAATTATATGTGTTACATTGATTAAATTAATGTGTAGTAATTTAATAGTTCAAAGTATTTAATTAATTGAGTTTATTTGATTAAATGAATTAATTAAATGGGCATAATGTTACTTTAATTAATTTAATAATTAATTAAAAGAATTAATGAATTGACATAATTAATAAATAAAATTATTAATTATGTGACAATGTGATTTAATGTGAATTTTATGTTATTTAATTGATTTAAATAAGATTAATTGAATTAGTTAAAGTGTTACAAGTAACTATATTATAAGTTAGTTTATTAAAATAAATGGGAAAGGAGAAAAGAAGAAAAATCAAACAAGGCCTTATGAGAAGTTAGGTTGGTTAAGGTTAACGAATATATTATTTACGTATTATATACTTATACATATACGTATTATCATATTTGTTCAAAGTTATAAAGTCAGAGAAAAATTGAGAAGTCAGAGAGAAAAAGGAAGAAGATATTGAGAGAGATTGAGAAAGAAAGAATTGAGAAATCAATTTTGTGGTTCTTGATTTATATTCATCTACTAAAGGGTAATCCCTTCTTTTAAAGTTTTTATAATTAAGTTTTCTAAAGTTTTTCATATACGTATTTTAAAGTTCTGTAAAAATTGGATTTCATAATTAAGTTATGATATGGCTTTATCTATGTGAGTGTGTGATTATAACGTGTTTTATAATTAGTATGAATGATTTAAAATGATCAATTTTATTTAATTTGGCCTTAATTCGATTTTTGAAAAAGTTATAGAGTTTTTATACGTCTTTGTAAAAACTCTCTGTTAAGAATCATTTTGGGAAATTAAAGTATGAGGTTATCATATATGTGACCGTATATGTTAGTATTATGTGTTAGATCATGTATCCATGATTTACACTAATCACACCAAGAAATTTTGTTAAGAATTGGATTTTACGATGTACAGAGCATTGAATATGGGGAATAACCCATATGGGTGAAATAAATATTGTAATCATATGTTTATATTAAATTGACACATGGTTATGATTGTATATGTTAAAACAAAGGAAATAAGATTGGAATGAACGGATTTGGTGTTACAACGAATCCATAAGGAGAGATTTTATATTTTCTCCAAACTTGACAAAAGTTATGAAGAACAGTGAAATTGATGGTGTTAATTTGTATAATTGTAAGTGTTAAAATGTTAAGAATGTGTTAGAAGTGATATATAATGTCCCTGTGAAGTTTGTACTTCATGGGTAACACTATAAATCAGAATATTGGTGTAAAATTTGAGAAAGTGGCCGAATTTCTGTGTTCTTCGCGAACTAAAATTCTGGAATTCTATAGCCGCGGGCCGCTCCAGGTCCAAGGGTAAAAGTTGCGCGGCCGAGCCCGTCTGAAATTTTTGAAAAATTTGCTAAGTGTTGAATTTTGTGAAAAATGTTTTGAATCTAATAAACAAGAAGTGTTGTATATGATAAGATGTTAATATGAGTTTAATAATTTGTGTTATGTGATTAATTAATAATTAATTACAGGACTTAAACCATTATTTGTAAAGTTTAAATAATGTGTTCACAGATCGATATTGAGATTCGAGAAGTATGTTAAACTAATAATTAAATTGGTATTGTGAATATGTTGATAAGTAAGAGTAATTAAAAAAACATGTGTTATAACTGTAGCTTGCGCACGAGGCAAGTTTTCTAAACTCAAATCTTTACATTTGAGCAAGTTTCTAAACCCTACTTTTAAATTGAGCAAGTTATAGACCTAAATTCTATATCAAGCAAAGTATTTATCCTTGATTATTCAAGTTCAGAATTTCATATGAGATGCCATGATTCTTTTAAAAAGTATCATTTCAGTATACAATACCTATTCGATTGTATACCCTAGAGAAGTTATTATTCAAATTGAATATCTTATGTTGTTGAATCCTTTAAGACTAGCGAACCCTTAATGATTCGACTAGTCCATAGTTGATGAACGTTCTAAATTCCAGAACTACTATTGAGTTATCTAAACAAAACTTTATTTGGTG
The DNA here is from genome assembly GCA_020205555.1 of Panax stipuleanatus. Classification (NCBI taxonomy): domain Eukaryota; kingdom Viridiplantae; phylum Streptophyta; class Magnoliopsida; order Apiales; family Araliaceae; genus Panax; species Panax stipuleanatus. Next base: position 129,451,768 of record CM035122.1, on the reverse strand, counting down.
CGGACTCTGATGTCAAACTGAGATGAACAACCCTATTAAAGGGGAATTGATGATGCTTTAAGCGTTGAGATAGTGTACACAAGATCGGTATGAAGGGCTGATCTCCTTAAATACGAGAAATAAAGTCTATAGTCTTATGACTGTTAAAAGTTTAAAGGTTAATATACTTGACAACCTAAGACTTTGTTCAAGGTCTTATGACCCTCAGAAGTAATTTGATTCTCGATTATTATTCTTGATTCAAAAGTTGAGCTTTCTGTTATTCAGATTTCTTTAATTTCACTCGCATGTTATTATTGTCATATTTTTATACTTGCGGGCATTCGTGCTCACTCTTGCATAATAACATTGCAGCTAAGAACGAACAATGTGAAGAACCTTCTAGTAGCAAGGGCAAAGGAAAAGCTAACAAGTGATGAGGACTTGTGATGATATTGATATGTTAAAGTTCAAGACTAATGTGTGATGTATAAGACTTATTTATTTACGTTTCCGCAACAGAGATTTAAGATTAAGTATAACCTGGGATTTATTATGTATTATTATTTCAGATGATGTAAGATGATGGATTATTCATCTAATAAATGAATTTCTATTATTATGGGTAAATAGTCGTATGATATTTGAATAATGAGCACCAAATCTTGTAAAAATTAAGATACCGGATTTGGGGGTGTCACAATCAGCTACTCAGCTTCTTATCTTTCTTACCTTTACTCCCCCTCAGATGTATGCTCCATTTCTTCATCTTGATCAAGCTCTGGTTTGATTGCATGGTTTGGTCTCATGCTCTTCTTCTTTGTCTGGCTCCCACTCAGATTCTGTCTTCACATGGTCATCATTTTTTGGCTCCCCCTCATGATGACTCTACTTCTGGTGCTGTTGTCTTCTTCTTCTTCTCCTCCTTTACCTTTCTGCTCTTGACCTTTATTCTTCTCTCCTTGACACTCCTTGAATGCCTCTTTCTATGTCTCCTTTTCTTCCCCTTTTTGTCATTAATCACTTGTGAGAGCTGCTCCACATTTGACATAAGTGCTCCATCAGGTGAGATGAGTTACCAACCTCAATCTTTAGTTCTTGTTGGCTTAGCTCAAGTTGTAGGGAGAGAGACTGTTTCAAATTGTCAATCTTGTCAGAGACAGAATTTGCTCTTCATTAGTATTTTGAGCTCGTAGAGCTTCATCCTTCTGATCGATCTTAGCCTTCAGAATTACTTGATCCCTTAGTTGAAGCTTGAGGGATAAGTCTGAGAGTTTGGATTGAAGCCTTTTTGGCAGGTCCTTTACTTCTGTAGCTACAAGAGAGATCTCCTCATTCAGTTCTTTAGAATTCTTTAGCAACTCTTGCTCTTGAAGAGAGCCGGCATCAGGTTGTTCATTCTCCGTCTAAACAGCTGTTTGGTCAGCCTCCTGCTGAGCATTAGGTTGGACTCTACGATTCTCACTCTTGGACAGTCTTTCACAGGTAGTGAGAATCTGGTAGATTGTTGAGTGCCAATCGTTGTTGAAGGATAGAAGACTATCAGACAGCCCTGTTGGATCAGCATAGAACTTTTCAGACTCAGTTTGATTATCTTCATGGGTAGAGTGAGAGGACTCTACGATCATAGTCTTTGGTATGATCATTTTGCCATCTGAGTCTGCTCGACATTCATAGGGAATGTAATGGTTTCCAGTCTGTCGATAGACCTTGAAGTGAGATTTGTCTTTGATCAGCAGAGTTGCAAACTTCTTCACCCTTGGAAAGTTTTGTGCTACTAGCTACAAGTTGGGAAGGTGAGAGAAGCACCATGAGAAGTAGCTGATGTCTCCAGTGAGGGATGCCTTTACCCATGGCATGTGAGGATAGAGCCACCTTATCGCATGGTTCTTTATTTCAGGATCATATATCAAGGTTGAAGAGTCCAGCTTTATAGCTTCACGATTGTTGAGTAGATATGCTGCAGTCATCTTTACCACATTCAGACGTTCATTTCCAAGGTTAATCCATTTTCCTGGAAGTACATCAAGTGGTGCTTCATCAACTTCCACCACTATTCTTCTCTTGCGATGGCAGGGCAAGGAATGAATATCTTCTGGCTCCTCATCCTCAGAGTTGGAGTCTTCTTTACTTTCTTCCTGTCCTGACTTGGAGTCAGACTAGTGCAAACTTCCCTCAATTGACTCATCAGTTTGTTCCAGCATTTGATCATCATCTTCATCAGAGCTAGTCTTTGCAGACTCACTTGGCACTCTGAACTCTGCAGTTTTTAGTCTTTTGCTACTAGCCTTTGCAGACATTTTCCTCCTTTTTCCCTTAGCATCTTCTTCCTTGGATTCTGGCTTATCATTACTTACTTCAATTATCTTTGGAGACGATTCTCCCTTTTTTGAAACTAATTTAGCAATCAGTCTGTTGCTCTTCCTTCTTCTCGGGGGTTCAGCTTCAGGGAATTCAGACTCTTCTCCATCTTCAGACTTTGAAGTCTATGAGTCATCAGACAACCTTCTCTGATGATAAGCAACAGTAGGAACAGATGCTTCTTTTCCAGATTTTACATCTTTAGAACCCTCAGAAGGAATTCTTGAGACTTCAGCAGAAGGAGATCTAATTGCTTCAGATTTAGATCCTCCCTTATCAGCAGAATGGCTACTTTGGGAATTAGCAATAGGACTTGCATATTCTTCTTCATCTTCAGACTTAGCTACCTCTTTTATAGGTTCAGCTTTCTTCTTCTTAGATTCAACTTCTTCTTCATCAATGGACTTGCTCCTTGAAGATTTTCCTTGAAGCTCTCAGTTCCCTTTTTATCTTCTGACTCTACGCTTTTCTTCTCATCAAATAGACTTCTTTGAGGAACTGATTTTAACTTTTTAATAACCTTAGCTTTCTTCTTGGATGGCCTCACAGACTTGGATTATGGGATTATTGAATCTTCAGAGAGTGATAGCTCATCTTCTTTTATGGCACTTACCTTCCTCTTCTTCGAAGTACTCTTGCTGCTGCTGCCTGTGTTATCAGTCTTTTGTTCTCCATTGGGTTCTTCTTCCAGTTAGAAAATAGCATAGGGGCCATCACCTTATGGATGTTTAGAACTACACCTTCATCATCCTTAATCTTATTCTTCAGCTTCTTCCTCAGAATGATACTTAGGAACCTTCCATGGAAAACCTTTGTGAGCGGTTTCCCAGTTAACCTCTTCTTCTCTGCCTTGTCCAGCAATTTGGACATTAGGTCGAGCAGGATAACTCCAAAATTAATTTGCTTCCTCAGAACTATTGCAGACATAATCTTTAATTGTTGATCACTCACAGTGTTATGTGCAGTGTCCTTGCATTGTATGTATTTCCCTACAATCTTTGCGAGGAACTCAAATTCTTCAGGAAACTCATTTTTCTTCATATCCTTCAGACTAGGGTTTCTCTGGTACCGTATAATCTTCTTGGCTCCTTCAGTGTCGACTTCATCAAGATTTTTTAGACCTAGGTCAAGGAAACCTAGACATTGATTTATGTCTGTAGGTTTTAACTTCAGAATCTGGCCTTTGACCTTTGTCGTTAGAGTTCCAGAACTCATATTCACATTTGAGTAGAACTCTTTAACTAGATTGACATAGATAAGAGTGTTCGACTCAAGACATTCAGAAAATCTGGCCTTCTTTACAAGTAGTTTTTAAAGGATTTCTTCAACCCCATTCTATATCTCTTAGTGCCTTTGGGAAATAATAAGTAGTATCAGAGTTGGTTCTCGTAATCATAGCTTAAATTTCTTGAGTAGATATATTGCACAAAATAAAACCAGTTCTGAGCTTGGTGGTGGAAACGAGTCACCTTTACGTAATAAAAGATAAATTTGTTAACTGGAAAGTGCGAATACAAGCATATATGGACACACTTGATGACGAGCTATTTGATCTTGTTCTAAATGGCCCATATGTCCCCACGATGTTCGCTCCAACAATAGAAGATCTAAATAAGTTTGTGGTCAAACAAAGGGCCGAATAGACTGATATGGAGAAGAAGCTCGTGCAGCTAGATGAAAGAACTAAGAACATTCTGTTAATAGCTTTGGAGGACGAACTGTTTGAAAATGTAGTCAACTACAAAAAGACAAAAGAAGTATGGGAATTTCTTATGGTGATGCACGAGGGAACTGCAGAAGTTAGGGAAAACAAGTAATCCCTACCGACTCAACCAAATGAAATGTTCTCCCATGTCCCTGGGGAGAACATAACAACAACTTATGAGAGGTTTAACGTGCTGCTCAACTCCCTTAGAGCATTTGGAAAGGTCTATCCCAATAAAGACCTTAATATTAAATTCATGAGAGTACTGCCAGCAAGTAGGATGCGAAAAACACTACGATAAGAGAATCGAAGAATCTGCATGAGATGACTGTGCAGAAGCTCTACGGTAATCTCCTTACCTACGACCTGTAGGTAAACCAAATGGCAGAGACTACTTTAAAATCCAAGAGGAAATAAAGATGAGGAACCCTAGAAACATCAGAGGCAGCTTCCAAAGCTCCGGTTGAATGTGATTCTGATGATGATGAATACGATGATGAAAACATTGCTCTATTTGCCAAAAGATTAAGGATATTCATGAGAAAAAAAGAAGAAGCAACAAGCCCAGGAGATACATCAATAATAACAACAACAATTGTGATCACTCTAAGGACCTGTGATACAATTGTAAAAAGCCAGGTCATTATATTGCTGAGTGCAACAAGTCCCTAAGAGTGGAGCTAAAGAGAGGCAAGAAGAAGAAAAATCAGCTCCAAAGAAAGAATTCAAGAGCTACATGAAGTTCCAAAAAAGGATAAAGGTTTTGTCGCAAAGGGTTTGTGGAGTGATTTTGAGAATGATTCAAGTTCAGAATCAAGCGAAGATGAAGGACGCAGATGGTTAACTTGTGTCTTATAGCTATAAAAGTAGATAATGTGACGCCCCCAAATTCAGATACCTATACCTCGAATTCGGTGCTTCACTTTCTAATTCTAATAACATACCAAAATCTCACATAAAGGAATAAATAATTTACATCGATGAAATATAAATATTCTTGCCCAAGTCTCGTAACCGTTACTAAGACATTACATAATAAGGTCCCTAATGTAGCTTAATACATAAACCATAATTAAGTCTTGATACATAATCCCAAATAGGTTTAATACAACATCATAATAAATTTCTTCTTATAGAAGAACAAAGCTACGTCGTAGCCTTGCCCTTTCCCGAAGGTCCGCACTGCTCTGCCTTAACTAAAATATTTAAGGGAAACAAAAATGAGCAACAAATTTGCCCAGCAAGTATTATAGCGTAAAGGCAAATTGACATAATATAAGATTCATAATATCAATGATATAATCATAAATAATAGTTCAAGAATTAAAGAATAATGTGGTAAGCAAGGAAATACTAATAGCTCCAAATCTATCCTTTGAAATTTAACAAGGAGTCATATAGACCGAAAAGTTTTAAAAGAATTCAAGGTTTCAATACTGAGTAGTCACTTATGGACCGAGAACTCTTGCTAAAATTAACAGTATTACACCGCTAATTCAATATAAACAAGTATAATGTTGTTTGTGCGCACGTCGGTTCCCTGACAGTTATATAATTTTTCCTTCAAAGAGGGTTGTTCATCTCAGTAGAGTTATAAGAGTCCGCACCAAGACAATTGGTTTGGATAGCTTTCTAACACATGATATTAGTTTAGCCGAATTAAATGGCTCAGACACCTTTCTCAATACGCTTATGAACAATTTGTAAGTTCATGATTCAAAAATATAATAGCGAATTCAACTAAGATTTTGAGTGTGAATAATAAATTTCTAAGAGTCTAGATATCACAAGAATGATTCGCTCAAATATATAGTTGATGTAATAATAATCATAAACTTGCACAATATCACCACAAGGTCAATATGAAAATCAAATGAAGTTAGGAAACTTGCATTCAATATGAAAATCAAATGAAGTTAGGAAACTTGCCTTTAGCGTCGATTACCAACTTATAGCTTAATATCACCACAAGGTCCTATTTTATCATAGTTATATATATATATATATATATATATATATATATATATATATATATATATATATATATATATATTCATTAGTTATTCAAGCTCTATACATAATCCAACAATCTTATACATATTCAACCACGTAAGCTATGTAATCATCATTGATTTTTCTCTTAAAATCTTATTTAGGAAGACGTGTTAAAACTTTTAGGTTCTTGGTTCTATATACTCATTTTATGCTTGGACACTTAAAACATTTCTCAAGTCACATATTATAGCTTAAGACATTCATACACACATATTAAGGGATTTTTAAACTAGGTTTGGTTCCTCCCATTTACTTTCAAACATTTGATAGTTTTATTCGTAAAATTTACACTTTACCAAGCTAAGAGAGTTCATTACGTCAAAAACTAACCATAGTATTCATTAAACCATATAATGCTAAACAACCTTTACTACACATGCTTTCATGTGTTTGACTCATGTATTCCAAATTAACATAGCTTTACTCTTGAAAACTTGTTTTAAACCATATTGAATAGTTTACATCATTGCATTTTCCTTTGAAAGTCATATTTAGAACATTATATAATTTAGTCATAAACACAACTAATGTTATTAGTTTAAGTTCTTGTTTTATTTAACTTTACAATCTTTGGCTCTAGGATTGAATACACTAACCACATAGCACCAAACTAGAATTCATATAATATAAGTTTAAGTTTAGGTCTAAGTTTAAGGTTCTTATAACTTATCAATTTACAATTTGCATTTCAAATATATGATTACAACTTATGGTACGTATTTATACATGTTTAAGGCCCCTTCATGTTTATTTTCGTCGGGGCAAAAATTTGAACTGCAGGAAGCTCGTCGGGCGAAGCTTCCGCAGGGGCGAACAATTAAAACTGGTACTCCGTTGGGGCGAAGAAGCTCAGACTCGGCCCCTGCTCTCTATTTTTTATAACAGTTGTGACCTAAAACTCCCAAAACAACATACAAATAGCAATTTAAGTAAACCCATTATATATAAACCCCACAAACTTACTACCAAACATAATAGCATGATTTAACAACTGAAATCAAATAAACAACAATTTTAAAGACTCAAATTCAAAGTTCATGCCATTTTTCCATAGTTTAACATGTTTAGCAATTTCTCTCATTACATAATCGTTTCTGGTCCAAATTGAATCGTTTAACTTTCGTTGTTTTAGTATTTAACCACATCAACAATGTCTAACATCAATTTACAGATAGCAACAAGCCTTAACCCTCAATTTTTGACTCAAATAACAAGTATTCATAATTATTTCTAAGAACTATCAAACTTGGAATTAAGAACGTGTTAGTAGGCATTACCTCTTTGAAGTTGTGAAGTTAATTCTTTGTTTTCAATCTCAGAGTTGCTTTCTAACTCAACAACACTCACACACCAATTTTTGAATTTCACAGAGAACTAGAAATCTGGAAATGAGAAGAGAATGGCTACCATATATAGAGAAGTTTTTTGACCAAAATTGGGCTTTGCTCAATGAATTAAACCAATGGAAGAAGGAAGAAGATGTTGGGCGTAGATGAATAGTTGAAATTCACTATTAGGGCCACTCCCTCCTTCATCATTAGCAATCTTCTGAGTTTTGACATTGTATGGGAGAATAGGCTTAGGCCAATGGCCTAAACACATGAAGAAAGAAATGAGACACATAAAATGGGACAACTTTCTTCTAAACTTAGCATTAGCAAAGTGGATATCAATAATACAAGGTCAAGTCCCTTTTAGGCTTAAAAAGTGCAATTTAAATGATTTAATGCTATTACCTTATGATAAGTTAGGGTCACATATACATATAATCATATAGTCCATATACTTTGGGTTGGTCCAAATAGTTTTTGAATATAATTCAATTGGGTATCAACAATCCATTAATTTTCATAAAATTTTATTATTTCAATTACACCTAAATATGGAAATAAATATTTAATAGTAAATATTTACTTACTTGAACTTATTTTCTCCCATATATTTAAAATACATATTTAATTGTCTCTACACACATCATGATGTCACATAAGCTCCTTTATATAACTTAGTAGAATTATATGATTCAACTCACTTTTATTATATAGTTTTATATAAAATTTATTCACCTTCTAATGTCATACCCTATTTTATATTTAAGGAATAAAGCAACTTTATGGCACTACCACTTACATGTTCCTATATCACATAACAGCGATTGCATAAACAATAATGATAACACTAATAATAATGATAGTAAAAATGATAATTAGTCCACCACATTATTTAGTCATTCCTTTATTATATTCAATATTTATATAACCACACAACACATATAATTGCACAATCATAAACTAGATAATAATGCCAAATAATCTATCATATCATTTAATTATTTCCTTTATTAATTTAATCAAATAATCACTTAATCCTTTATTATGCCATACTAGGCATATTACATAAACTTAAATTAGGCTTTTAATCATTTCCATCATATTTCTCACTTAATCCAATTTAATTGAATTATCACATTCCATGCCACAACCATATATATTTATATATTCCATAAATATTCAAACCTTTATGGTAGGTCTCCAAATCTGAGTATTTAATTTTGATGATAACAAATTAGGATTAAAGGTCAAAAAGGGTAGAATCCTCTCCATAGGTTTAAGTGTCAAAAGATTTATTAATTACCTTGAATATTTGACCAAAAATATTTATTTTTTAAAAACTTTATTTGAATTTATTTTATAACCTTGATAAATTAATATCAAGTGTTAATAAAATGAGTTCATATAGTAACATTTTTTAAGGCAAGGAGATTCCCATATTAATTGTAAAATTGATTTTTTAAGGGCAAAAATTATTTCTAAAATATATATATATATATATACTAAAATATATTATATGTAAAAGTATATATATATATATATATATATATATATATATATATATATAAATCGTGTGTGTGTGTGTGCATGATATAAACCGTGTGTGCATGTGCATGTGTGTGTGCCGAATTTACAAAATGTATGCATGGGAGTGTAATTTGAAAAATGCAATACTTGTATGGGTGTTTGTGCAAGTGTTGTGTGAATGCATGGAAGTATGTATAAATGAGTGTGTGCTTGTATGGGTGTTTGTGCCGCAAGTCTAAAGTATGCTGCAATTGAATAAGGCATATGTCTTTGATAAAAACAATGGGCATATATAGTGACTCACATTGTTGGGCAATTTCAAATCCTATATATCCGGCCAAGCATAAATTAATCCAAGCCTCTCATTTTTGAAATACGCAATCGGACCTTACAAATTCAAAAATGATTTTTAAAATTACGGTTTTGCCCGAACCTCAAAATTCTATAAATAGGAGGCTTTCTATTCATTTCATGGAACCAATTCTATAAACCGAAAAGCTTACTCTCCTTGCCTACAGATTATACAAACAAGCTTTTACTCTCTTCGCTCAATCAAAGTTATAATTTCTTTGGAAGAGAAAAATTTCCAAGTATTTGAGATAAGTTGTTAAAATTATAATTGTTCATATCATCTCATACTTGCTCATATATATATCTGTGATAAATTGTCATACATATTCATATATCTATATATCCATATTAGTAAAGAGTCAGTACTTGGACACCGATATGTAATTTGGATGTTATCTTTTGAAATTCTCCAAACGGTCTTTAAAATCCCAAGTGGCCCTTTACTGGTATAATCAATATATAGATTTAGATAATCAGATATAACCTGCATAAACATTTATATATATCTTATATATGATCTATCATATCTAGTAAAGAGTCAGTACTTGGACACCGATATGCAATTTAGATGTTATTTCTTTGAAATTCTCAAACGGTCTTTAAAATCCCAAGTGGCCCTTTACTAATATAAATAATCGATATAAATATTCTTTAATATTCTATATCCGATTATCAAGTTGTGAATCAAAAAATTTAGTCAGTACTTGGATACCGATATGCAATTCGGATGATATTTCTTGAAATACTCTGGACGGTCTTTAAAATCCAAGTGGCCAAATTATTCGCAACGTAGATCAAGTATAATATAATATATAAGTGGGTAAACAAGTTTGTTCAAGTATTATCTAAAGTGAATCATATTGTCATACTTGATAAACTGTCATCAAATATACTGCTCATATAATTGCTCATAAATTATTGTTGCATTATATAAGTGTGTGTGTGTGTGTTGTTTAATTCAAAGTTATATTTATTCAACAACAAAGAAACACACTCTTTATAAAGAAAAATCTTTTTCTTAATCCATTGAAAAATATTCTTTAAAGAAAAGAAAGTCTTTATTACAAGTGCTTAAATATTTCATCTGCTTTCACAGAAGCACATCACATAAAAGTCTTTGAACTTTTATCATACACTTGAAATTCTATATCTGCTTATCTGAGAAGTATCTGTGCTACAATTGTATCTGCTTATTGTTAGAAGCAAAATTCAAAAAACTTTTGTAAAAGGAAAAAGGGTTGAGTTAGTTTATTTTATATTTTGAGAAAGACAAGAATTCTTTGACCAAGACCAGAGTCTTAGAGAGGTCAGTGGGAGTTGGGTCTCTAGTGTACTTGTGAGGTGAGGAAGAGATTGTTGTTTCAAGACCAAAGTATAAAATAGTACTAAGTCAAAAGAAGATTCAACTAAGCTTGAGGAAGGAGCTGGGAGTTCGCTGTCCGAGATAGTTAGTTGAGGATAGTTGTAAGTTTATCTTTAAAACTTTGTACAGGCTTCTCCGCCTATTGAAGGAGTATTTTTACAGGGAGTAATAGGATCTCAAGTCTGGAGAGGAGCTTGAGACTGGACGTAGCAACATACCCGGGCTGTATGTTGTGAACCAGATAAATATCTGTGCATTGTGTGATTGAATTTTAAACTGCTATTAATTTGATAAAATTAATCCACTAAATTCAAAAAGGCCAAAGATAATTTTTAAACGGTAATAATCTATTCAACCCCCCTTCTAGATTATTATTGGACTTTCAATTGGTATCAAAGCGGTGCTCTTTAACTTGTTTGTTAAGTGATTACAGGCATATCTAAGAGTAGATCCATCTATGGCCTACACAAATGCTATCGTTGCGTGAAGGACTATCAATGTCCATACCTCCACTATTTGATGGCACAAACTTTGCACCTGGAAAAATAGGTTCAAAATCTACGCCAAGTCACAAGGAATCAAAATTTGGCTAGCAATTGAACGAGGTGTAAAGATTCCCACAAAAGTCGAAAATGAAAAGCTCGTCGAAAAAGATGCTGGGAATTCACCACCGAGGATGAGGAGATTATGAATATCGCCTCCAAAGCTGAACAAGTGCTAACCAGTGCTCTTATAGAAAAAGAATACAAAAAGTTAGCAACTGCAAGAATGCAAAAGAAATCTGGGAAAAATGATTGTAACCTATGAAGGAACCAGTCATATCAAAGAAACCAAAAAGATGCTCTAATCCAAGAGTATGAAAGCTTCAAGCTGGAAGAAGGTGAAAAGATCATTGATATGGAAACTCATTTTTCCAGAATCATTGATGAGCTAGAACAACTGGGAAAAGCTTACACAACAAATGAGAAGAACAGAAGATTCTCAAAGCCTTCCATCTGTGTGGAAAATGAAAGTTACAGCCATCAAGGAAATGCAGGATCTAACTGCTTATCCTCTTGATAGCCTCATTGTCTTCGTGCCCACGAAGTCGACATGTAGTCGAAAAAGCAGGATCAGACACAGACCTCAAAAAGAAAGGAATCGCTTTCAAAGCCTTACTTGTTGATCAAGAAAGCGATGATGATGAATTGAATGAAGACTCTTGAGTCTAGATAATAACAAGTTGCATTATTATCAAGACAACTCAGAAGAGTAATTCAAAGCAAAGCAAAGAGATATGGCAAAGGCTTCATGAAAACAAATAACAACTTCCGAAACAAGCAAGCCTTCAAGCCAAAAGTTCCAGGAGGGAATTTCAAGGCTACCAACAGCAACTTCAGAAATGCTGGCACAAATGAAAATTCAAATAACTGTTTTGAATGCAACCAGGACACTTCAAGAAGGATTGTCCAAAATAGCCAACAACAAAGTTCTAGTAGCTGAAGAAGGTGGGATCTAAGTGATGAAAAAGAACCTACTGAGCCAACCGAAAGAAAAACAAAATCTATGTTTAACGGCGGCAATGACTCATCACCAAAATCTGAGGTAAATTCGGAACAACATTTACAAGAAACATATAATATTCATTATAAAGATAATGAAATAGTAAAGAAGATTTTATAATTAAAAGCATCATTTAAAAATTAATTGAAGCAAATAGAAATCTTGAATATAGAAAATTTTAATTAATCATGGATAATGAGTCTTAAAACATGAAAATGAGAAATTAGAAAATAACTCTTCAGAAATCTTGCAGTAAAAGAGTAACTGGAAAGTTAAGAAAAACAATAAAAATCTGAAAAGGAAAATTCTAACCCTTAGTATTTCTATGAAAATCTTAAAACTGAAAATTCAGCTCTTACCTTAATTATAGAAGATTCTCAAAAAACAGAAATAAATAAAAGAAAAATTCATTAGAAAAACAAAATGAAGAAACTATTCTAATAAATCAAATTAAAATGTTGACTCTAGAACGGGATGACTTAAACTCTACAGTTTATTAAATTCACAAAGAAAAAAAATCTTGACGTTATGCTCGGTCAACAAGATGTAGTTTTAATAAAGAAGGATTAGGATATATCGGGAGAATCCAGTAAGATAAAACATAAAAAACTCTATCATGTTAAAAGAAAAGAAAAAGATCATGTATCTCCTTTTGATAAATGCTCTTACTGTAACAAAAATGGTCATTCGATTTACTCATGTAATACCAAGAATGGAAACTATTCAGGAAAAATGATTTGGGTACCAAAAGAAAGTTACACTGCACCTATTATCACAAAAAGAGAATTTTTTTATGATTAAAGACCATCTAGAAACTCATCCAAATCCTTATTTAAAAGAGGTTAGTCATGCATATTATAAATTTGCTACTCATAGAACATGTGTATCTACGAGTGATTATTATCCTGTACCAACTTTGTAAAGGAAAACACAACCAATCCTTATACAAATTGGAAAACTTACCCAAAGGACCCTTCTCATTAAAGGGTACCAGTTTGTGAATTTAATATATGTTGCAGGTATATCTCACAGCTGATTCTAGTAAATGGTTTTTTGATAGCGGTTTGTTCAAGACACATGACAGGCAACAAAACTAAATTGAGCAATCTACAAGCTACAGACTGTAACGAGGTAACATTCGGAGCTAGCAACAAAGGTAAAGTTGTTAGAATTAGAAATGTGTACAGTAAACACATAACAATCTATAACGTTCAATTGGTCACAGGACTCAGGTATAATCTTCTATCTATTAGTCAACTATGTGATAGTGGTTTTAAAATAACATTAGTCCTTATAACTGTTCAATATACGACCAAACTGGAAAATTAATTCTACTTTGTCCTAGAAGTCAAAATATGTACACGTGTGATTTAGATGCATACTCACACATGGATAATGTGTGTTTTGTATCTGCAATGACGATCCTTGTCTTTGGCATCGTAGATTAGGACACATTAACATAAAATTGATTAACAACATATCTTCTAAAGAACATGTTCGTGGTCTTCCTAAACTTAAATTTCTTAAAGACCATATTTGTGAAGCCTGTGAATTAAGAAAATAATTCATGCATCTCATAAACCTAAACTCACAGTTTCAACCTCTCGACCACTTGAACTCCTGCATATGGACCTAGTTAGACCTATCCCTAAACATAGTATGGGTGGTGCTGTCTATATTTTAGTCCTAGTTGATGATTATTCAAAATTCACTTGGTTTGATTTTCTAAAATTCAAAAATGAAGCGATAAACTCCTTTTCTGCACTATGTAAGAAAATTCAGAATCAAACAGGGAAGCTCTATTGTTTATATTCGGTCTGATCACAGAAGAGAATTGACAATTCTGATTTCATAATGTTCTGTGATGAGCACGGTATAAGTCATAACTTTTTTGCACCTTACACACCTCAATCAAACGGTGTTGTTGAAAGGAAAAATCGTACTCTACAAGAAATGGCTAATACTATGCTTAATGAATATCGACTTCCTAAATATTTTTGGGCCGAAGCAATTGCAACTTCTTGTTATATTTTGAATCGTGTCTTGCTGAGACCAATTCTTCTCAAAACTCCCTATGAACTCTTCTATCAAAGAACTCCGAAAATAAACTATTTTCGTGTTTTTGGGAGTAAATGCTTTATTCTAAATACTAAACAATATCTAGTGAAATTCGATCCCAAATCCGATGAAGGAATATTTCTGGGATATTCACTAAACAGTAAAGCATATAGAGTCTTTAATAAAAGAACTCTAGTCGTGGAAGAATCAATGAATGTAACCTTTGATGAATCTAAACCTCCTCCAAAATATAGAGAATTGTCAGAAAATGATACAGTTATTGAAGATATTCTCAGAAATATGGAAGAACTAAAAATTGATGATATTTCTTCTTTTGTCAATGTTAATCCTCTTGAAAATCCTAATTCCCAGCAAAATGACTTGCCCAAGGAATCACATGCTATAAGAAATCATCCAATAGAAAATATCATTGGTGGTATCGATAAAGGGATTCTTACAAGATCACAAGCACAAAGATGGCCAGTCATCTATCCTTTCTGTCACAAATTGAGCCTAAAAATATAAAAGATGCTTTGATTGATGAAGACTGGATAATAGCTATGCAAGAAGAACTTGAACAGTTCACAAGAAATAAAGTCTGGAAATTAGTTCCAACTCCCGAAGAGACCTCCATTATTGGTACTCGATGGGTGTTCCGTAACAAATTAGATGAAAATGAAACTGTTATACATAATAAGGCACGATTAGTTGCACAAGGGTATAATCAACTTGAAAGAATTAACTATGATGAAACATATGCTCCTGTTGCTAGAATTGAATCTATACGTATGTTATTAGCTTTTGCATGCCATAAAGATTTTAAATTATTTCAAATGGATGTGAAATTTGCTTTTCTAAATGGTGTTATTGAAGAAAAAGTCTATGTTAAACAACCCCCTGGCTTTGAAGACTTTGATCATCCTGATTATGTGTATAAACTACACAAAGCCTTATACGGTCTAAAACAAGCTCTCAGGGCATGGTATGAAAGACTGAGTAAATTTTTATTAGAAAATGGTTATAAAAGAGGCACAGTAGATACTACTCTCTTTACAAAATATAAAAATGATGATATTCTTATTTTACAAATATATGTTGATGACATCATTTTTGGATCTACTAACATAGTGTGTAATGAGTTTTTGAAAGCATGAGTAAAGAATTTGAAATGAGCATGATGGGAGAATTGAATTTCTTCCTAGGACTACAAATCAAGCAAGGAGAAAAAGGTATTCACATCTCTCAATCCAAATATTGCAAAGAAATGATTAAGAAATTTGGTTTAGAGTCTGTAAAACCTCTTAATACTCATATGTCAACTACTGATAAACTAACTGCTGATGAAATAGAAAAAGTGTTGACACAAAAAAATATCGAGGAATGATTGGCAGTCTCCTTTACATCATAGCTAGTAGACCTGACATTATGTTCAGTGTCTATAAATGTGCCAGATTCCAAGCAAATCCTAAAGAATCTCACTTGGTTGCAGTAAAAAGAATATTTTGATATCTTAAAGGAACTACAGACTTAGGTCTATGGTATCCTAAAGGTTAACCATTCGACCTTGTGTGTTTCTCTGACTCTAACTATGCCGATCATCATGTTGATCGAAAAAGCACAAGTGGCACTTGTCAGTTCTTAGGCAGATGTTTAGTTTTCTGGTTTTCTAAGAAACAAAACTCGGTATCTATTTCAACCACCGAAGCCGAATATATAGCTGCTGCACGATGTTGTGCACAGATATTGTGGATGAAACAGACCCTTGTCGATTACAATTCAAAATTTAACTGTGTGTCAATATTATGTGATAATACAAGCACTATTAATTTGAATAAAACTACCGTATTACATGCTAGATCAAAACACATTGATGTTAGACACCATTTCTTACGAGATCATGTCAACAATGGTACTATTAAATTAGAACACATTGACACAGAATTAAATATTGCTGACATATTCACTAAATCACTAAGCTCTGATAGATTTTGTAAATTACTTTTAGACTTGGGAATGTTAGATATTATTTCATAAAATATTAAATTAATTAAAATCTATTTTTTTGTAATATATAAATATAATTTTTATATAAACAAAATTATTAATTTATAATTTTCTATTAATATAAATATATATATATATACTCATAATTATACATATTTGTTTTTTTTATATGTTAATACACTTATATTATGTAGTTAAGTATATTTTTATATATAAGATTTTATATTTACATTTTTTTTCAATTTCACATTATATATCAAAAATTATATTAATATAATTTTTATTAAAATTATTAGTTTATAATTTTCTTCTATTTTATATATATATAAACTCATAATTATACATATAAATATATATATATATATATATAATTTATTTATTTATATATGTTAAATATGCATTTTATAGATTGAAATTTCATATTTATATTCTCTCTTAATTATCTGAAAATTATACTATTGTAAATTTTTTATTAAAAATTTTCATAAAAATTAAAATTATTAATTTATAGATTTTAATATAAATTTTTTAGTATTCTTATTATCAATTATATAAAAATTACATTTTATAACATTTATTATATAAATATATATCTGATTTAATCTAAGCCGCTGATCAAAGAATCATCCAAAGGTCAACCATAAGCTCAATCCGCGTCCATTTGACTCCAACCAATCAGAAACCAGATAGCCTAAGCACACGGATCACGCTCAATTACCGTTTGATCAACACAGGAAAAACACAAACTCATCTAAACCGTTCGATCAAGGCCAACCGGTCAGCTGAACCGATCTAAAACACGCGCCTCACACCGACCGTTGATCAAATTTTAGGTTTGTTTTCAACCGCACAATCACTCTAATTAAGCTAAATATAAAAACCAAAAATCAAAACAAAATTTATTTTTACTCTCTCTTTCTCTCTCTTCTCGCCGGCTCTCTCCCTTCTCTCTCTCTCTACAACCAGACGCTCTCTTCTCTACCTCTCAAACCCTAACTCTCTAGGCCTAAATCAATAAATATATGTGAGTTTTCGTGTTCCTCTTTCAATTAAATGATTCTTCTGAGTCTTCTTAATCATTCTGTTAGGTTGATTGTTCTGTCTTCATGTTTCTGGAGTCAGTTCTGTTTTCTCTCTTCTTAATTTTTTTTTTAAATCATGTATATATTTTGTTTTTAGGTTCGATTCTGTCTATAAATTTTTCTCTTAAACGATTTTAAAACCCTAGATCTATAAATGTTTTTATTAAAAATATTTTTATTCGTCTATCAAACAAACTAAAAAAAAATGTTTTTGTGGTTTTATGATTCTCTCTTTCTGATTTTTGTGTGTTTCTTAAAAAAAAAAATTAAAAACCTTATTACTGTAAAACTCATATTTTTGTAAACAAATTTTTTTTCGTCTGTGTGTTTTTCAAAAAGAAAGGAAAAGATTTCTCGGTACTAATATTGTTTTTTTGTGTATGTTCGAAACCCTAAATGTTTCTGTCTCTTTTTATTTATTTATTTTTTTTAAAAAAAACTATGTTAACCATAATTTCTGTTATCAAATATATATATATATATATATATATATATATATATATATATATATATATATATATGTTTTTTAAACCCTAAAAATTCCACAAATATTTCAAAATTTCATATATTATATATTTTCGTATACTTACTTATTAGAATATACATATATGTGTGTAATGACTGCTGTGTATTATATACCTGGGTTGTGTAAGTTTGAAATTTCTGATATTTGTGTGTGTGAGTATGGTGTCTTCCCTTACTGATACACCTATGCTATATTCTGGATCAACTTGAAAGGCTGCTAAGTTTGTGAATAGTTGTGCTAAAGTAATCCCTTCACCCTCTCTGATCAACTGAGTATATATAACTATTGAAATGTGTGGCTATCTGAGAGCCACTGGCTATATATATATGTCTGTCTATGTGAATATAAGCATTATATGTACATGATAACTTATATGTCTAGATTCTGTAATCTTATTGTCTATCTGAAATAGGATAACTATGATATAAATGAGTTTCATGTTTATTTCTGTATGTGTGGCTATCTGAAAGCCATTGGTTATATATGAGAATGTCTATGTAAGTATAAATATTGGGTGAAAGTAAATTCTCATGTCTGAATTCTGCAAGTTTGATGCCTATTTAAATACAGACATTAGGTGATGAAAATAACTACCATATTATGCAATTATATGTTTCTACTGTTATATGCTGACATGTATAATAGAGATCATATGCTATATCATTTTTATATAACACTGACTTGTTGAATCAATGTGTTGACACACTATATCTTTATATATTGGCATCTGACAATGACAACATGTTAGTGTTGTGTAATATTGACTAGTTGTATCTCTATGTTAATTTGCTATAGTCTGATATGGGCCAATAAGTCATGATAGCATATATCTTTGCTTAATTCTAGATCATGTCTGTTATGTCAATAACCTGCACATTTCTGGAATTTGGTTGTGTCTTCTAATTGAACTTCTGGGCAAATTTTTCAAAAAGGAAAATCTGACAAAAGATTTAAATCTTCTAAAACAGTACAAAACTTGCATGTCCCTTACTGTTGACACTGCACAGTCATCACATAAGAACTGTTTAACTTTTGACAAATAGGTCATGCCATATTAATTAAACTAATTTTTTTAACTTTTTCTATAAAAGGATAGCTTTCAATGTCTGCAGTTTTACTTTCAAACCTCTTCTACTACTTGCCTATAGTTTTGTGCATTCACTTACTTTCAAAACATGAAACCTGTCCATTCTTCAAAAAGAAAAAGGTCTAAAATCTTCACTGACCCACACCCTGATTTATACACTCCTTTGTTGGTCACACCTACTGCAAAAATAAAGTATTAACACATAAAACATAACTTAATTCCTGGGGTAGGAACTTCTTTTAATAGTTTTCCAAGTCTGCTAGAGAAGATAACCAGTATAGGATGGGACTGTCTTATCTCTTTTACAAGTAGAGAGATATATCCTAGTTTGATTGCTGAATTCTATGCTCATATATCTTTTGTGCATGATTCAACTAGTTTTCTAACTTGTATTAAGACCTGCATACTAGGTCAAGACTATGTGATAGATAAAATTATGCTTTTGCATGCTCTTGATCTCAGAAAATAATTCTTAGATTATCCTAAGATAAATTAGTACACCTTTCCCATAGGAATCACCACGACTGAGTGTCTTACCTTTAAACACAATCTTGCACTTAAAACTGATCAACTTGTGCCTGCTGATTTGTTTGAATATCTATGTAAAGTGCATCTTGATTAGTTTACTGCTGACTGTCAGTTCTTAGGAAAAATTCTGAGAAACAACTTCATGCCTGTTGGAAATGATAAAATGTTAAGTCCTTTTGACTTAGAACTTATGAAGTGTGTTCTGACTGGATGCATGCCTTATAGTCTGCCATTCTTCCTTTTGACATCTTTTGAATTCTGTCATTCTAATAACTGCATGTGGTATGGACTTTGTTGACTAGACTTTTTATGCATTTGGATATTCCTATTCATCTTCACAAGGCTCAAATGATTCACAATAGCAATATTGTGTCACATTTAAATCTTCCTTCTAAGCCTTTATCATTTTCCAACCTAATTACACTGACCACATAGATACACATTTAAATCTACTGTCCCAAATTGATTCTTTAAACAGCATGAGTCAGTTATCCTTGAAGAATCAGTCTAAAATTCTGAGTCAGTTAGAGGCTTTAAAATTGTCTGTACAACACTTACAAGATATGGTGAGTATATTGATGGAACACCACAAGGTGTCAATCCCCCCTTACAACTTCACTGCCACTACAAGCTTTGCCCAGCTTGACCACTCTGGTCAGACCCCTCCTGATCTGCAACTCACAAACATGGGTATGAACTTCTCCCCACTCAACTTTGATGAACTCTGAAGAATGTAAACTAACTACTAACTATTCTGGATTACTGTAATAAACACTAAACACTAACTGATAATTAGAATTATTACTATCTGTTTAATTATTATGCTAACTTGTAGGTAATTTCTGAAACTAATAGTTTCTGCATGTGTTTTGGTATTTTCTTTAAACCCCTCCATTTTTGTTAATGACAAATGGGAAAAAGAAAAATATCATATGAGAAGTAAAATATCAGAAAAAGAAAAATATCAGATTATTACTTAATAATTTGATATGAGAGCAGACATGGATCTGCTAAATATAAGCTGTTATAACCCTGCTATGATCGGAATGGTTTATGGTGGTTATAACTGTTATAGCAGGAATGAGTCTGATAGTTTGCATGAGATTAACAGGAACTGTTATTAACTGCTATAACTGTATATCTGGACAGGATGGATGGTTTGTATGATAAATGGTTTGCATGTTGGATACAACTGTTATATAAACTGCCTAGATGGTTATAACTGTGTATGTCCGTCTGATAGTTTTTCAAAATTTTAAAAATTCTTTTAAAAACTCGATTCATGATCTCAAGGGGATCTTCATGAATTAAAGGGGAGTTCTGAAAAACAAATATTTTTACTTATTGTCATCATCAAAAAGGGGGAGATTGATAGGTCTCCAAATCTAAGTATTTAATTTTGATGATAACAAATTAGGATTAAAGGTCAAAAAGGGTAGAATCCTCTCCATAGGTTTAAGTGTCAAAAGATTTATTAATTACCTTGAATATTTTGATCAAAAATATTTATTTTCTGAAAACTTTATTTGAATTTATTTTATGACCTTGATAAATTAATATCAAGTGTTAATAAAATGAGTTCATATAGTAACATTTCCTAAGGCAAGGAGATTCCCATTTTAATTTTAAAATTGATTTTTTAAGGGCAAAAATTATTTCTAAAATATATATATATATATACTAAAATATATTATATATGTAAAAGTATAATATATATATATATATATATATATATATATATATATATATATAAACCATGTGTGTATGTGTGTGCATGGTATAAACCGTGTGTGCATGTGCATGTGTGTGTGTTCCGAATTTACAAAATGTATACATGGGAGTGTAATTTGAAAAATGTAATACTTGTATGGGTGTTTGTGCAAGTGTTGTGCGAATGCATGGAAGTATGCATAAATGAGTGTGTGCTTGTATGGGTGTTTGTGCCGCAAGTCTAAATTATACTGCAATTGAATAAGGCATATGTCTTTGATAAAAACAATGGGCATATATAGTGACTCACATTGTTGGGCAATTTCAAATCCTATATATCCGGCCAAGCATAAATCAATCCAAGTCTCTCGTTTTTGAAATACGTAATCCGGACCTTACAAATTCAAAAATGATTTTCAAAATTACGGTTTTGCCCAAACCTCAAAAATTCTATAAATAGGACGCTTTTCTATTCATTTCAAGAAACCAATTCTATAAACCTAAAAGCTTACTCTCTTTGCCTACAGATTATACAAACAAGCTTTTACTCTCTTCGCTCAATCAAAGTTATAATTTCTTTTGGAAGAAAAAAATTGGTCCAAGTATTTGAGATAAGTTGTTAAAATTATAATTGTTTATATCATCTCATACTTGCTCATACATATACATCTGTGATAAATTGTCATACATATTCATATATCTATATATCCATATTAGTAAAGAGTCAGTACTTAAACACCGATATGCAATTTGGATGTTATTTCTTTTGAAATTCTCCAAACGGTCTTTAAAATCCCAAGTGGCCCTTTACTGATATAAATAATCGATATAAATATTCTATATCCGATTATCAAGTTGTGAATCAAAAAATTTAGTCAGTACTTGGATACCGATATGGAATTCGGATGATATTTCCTTGAAATACTCTGGACAGTCTTTAAATTTCCAAGTGGCCAAATTTTTCGCAACGTAGATCAAGTATAATATAATATATATATATATATATATAAGTGGGTAAAACATGTTTGTTCAAGTATTATCTAAAGTGAATTATATTGTCATACTTGATAAACTGACATCAAATATACTGCTCATATAATTGCTCATAAATTATTGTTGCATTATATAAGTGTGTGTGTGGTTGTTTAATTCAAAGTTTTATTTATTCAACAACAAAGAAACACACTCTTTATAAAAAAAAAAATTCTTAATCCATTGAAAAATATTCTTTAAAGAAAAAGAAAGTCTTTATTACAAGTGCTTAAATATTTCATCTGCTTTCACAAAAGCACATCACATAAAAGTCCTTGAAATTTTATCATACACTTAAAATTTTATATCTGCTTATATGAGAAGTATCTGTGCTACAATTGTATCTGCTTATTATTAGAAGCAAATATTCATACAAACTTTTTGTAAAAGGAAAAAGGGTTGAGTTAGTTTATTTTATATTTGTGAGAAAGACAAGAATTCTTTGACCAAGATTAGAGTCTTAGAGAGGTCAACTGGGAGTTGGGTCTCTAGTGTACTTGTGAGATGAGGAAGAGATTGTTGTTTCAAGACCAAAGTATAAAATAGTACTAAACTCAAAAAAAGATTCAACTAAGCTTGAGGAATGAGCTGGGAGTTCGCTGTCCGAGATAGTTAGTTGAGGATAGTTGTAAGTTTATCTTTAAAACTTTGTAGAGGCTTCTCCGTCTATTGAAGGAGAATTTATTACAGAGAGTAATAGGATCTCAAGTCCTGGAGAGGAGCTTGAGACTGGACGTAGCAACATATCCGGGCTGTATGTTGTGAACCAGAAAAATATCTGTGCATTATGTGATTGAATTTTAAACTGCTTATTAATTTGATAAAATTAATCCACTAAAATTCAAAAAGGTCAAATATAATTTTTAAACGGTAATAATTTATTTAACCCTCCTTCTAGATTATTATTGGTCTTTCACTTTATTATTCTCAATGTTAATATTATTTATAAAATTCACGGGTATTACAGATAACACCACTGATAGTCAAAAAGTTGATATCAATGAGGTATTTGATTTCAATTCTCCATATGTTGATATAGATAATTTAAGAATTGTATTGCATAATATTACATCTGATCTGTATAAGTATATGAAATGGTTCAAAGTTCGATCAAAGGACCATTCTCTTCTTCAAGAAGAGAACGATAAAGTACAAGTGGAGTTGGAAACAACTCTATGAAATACTAGCTCTCTCTAATCTTAAAGCTGAGAATGAGAAAGATAATTAAATAATCTGCACATAGATAATCAATTCTGGTTTCTAAGATAGAGGAACTAGAGAAGACTATCTCTACGTATAATGGGTCTTCTTCTTCTGTGTCCTCTCTGATCATAAGTTAGAGAGCAGTCTCAGATAGATCAGGTTTAGGGTTTGAGGATTCATCCTCCGATCGTAGTGTGGACACAACGTTGTAGATTAATAATAACAATGCTTCTACCTCCCATAGAAGTATTGTGTTTATGAAATCCACATTAGTTGTGGAGCCAATTATTCCAAGTTATATGATCTATGTTGATCAAGTTATGATCTTTGAAAACAATAGATAACATACTGGTCTAGGGTTCAAGAAATATTAGGGTAGCCAAAAATTACCTTAAAACCTCAAAGTATCGTAGAGTCATGTCATACTTACTCTATGAACCAATCAGGCAAATAAGGTAGAGTTGACTTCGACCCTACTAAATCCCAGAATCATAGTTTAGTGTGAAAGTAGAGAGAGTATGAGCCTAAAGGAAAGGCTATTGAGTGTTTATCGTGCTCATGTGTCCTCAAAGAGAAGGAATCCACGCACAAACACAAGTATACATCTTATAAGATGTTATAATTATCACTTGTATGAACATGTTGTTGTATTAGATTATTATGATGATTATCTTGCTTATTATAGACCTATAATCAAACAAGTCTGGGTCCCAAAAAGATCTAACAAATCAGAACCCAAGAAAATCTAGGTACCAAAATAAAGGTTAATTTTTATTGTAGGCAAGGAGCTCCACTAGTTTAATCTGGTATCTCGATAGTGGATGCTCGAGGCACGTGACCGACAATGAGGCTCTCATATCAAACTTTAATGAAAATGATGGTCCTGCAATTATCTTTGGTCCTGCAATTATCTAGTGGAGTTTGTTGAAGGCTTGAAACACAATATCCTAAGCATCGATCAACTATGATATAAAGGACATCAAGTAGTCTTCCTCAACAACCAGTGTCAAGTTAGAGACCTGAAATAAAAATCATTGAAGCTGACCGGAACTAGAGAAGGAACTATGTGTTAAATCTTACAAAATTGTGAGGCCTGAAGGTTAGAATCTGACTTTGGTTAAGTTACGAAGTGTTAAAATATGAACGTTAGAATTGTCATATAGCAAAACCTAGGCCATGAAGTATTTTTAGCCATTATTTTGGCTAAAAAACAAAGCTGAACAATTATGGTTGTTAAAGGGTATTGCAGTTTATGTTATGAGAAGGAGAATGGCTCAAAAATGGACTAATTCCGATTTTAGATAAGTGAGTTATGGAGTTTTAAAGTAGGTGCATTAAATTTGCCAAAAATCAGAAAGCTGAAAGTTGGGGGATGTTGGGTCAGCGTTGCGGCGCTTGCTACAAGTGCTTAGGCGCTTGCTACAAGCGCTTAGGCGCATGTAGGGGTGTAAGCCAAGCCAGTATCTCGGTACTCGATTCGAGATTGACTCAAAAATATAATCCAAAGCTCGAATTCGAAGTTGATCCAAGTTGAATCGTCATATAGCAAAACCTAGGCCATGAAGGATTTTTTAGCCATTGTTTTGGCTAAGAAATAAAGCTGAAAAATTATAGTTGTTAAGGGGTTTTGCAGTTTATGTTATGAAAAGGAGAATGACTCAAGAATGGACTCATTCCGATTTCGGATGAGTGAGTTAGGGGGTTTTAAAGTAGGTGCATCAAATTTGCCAAATATCAGAAAGCTGAAAGTTAGGGGCTACTGGGTGAGCGCTGCGGCGCTTGTAAGACCCCAACTTTTTATGAATAAAATTTAATTTTCTCTATATATTATTATTTTAAATAGTAAGGTGTTGATTTGATAAATGTGATAGTTATGGGTGATATGTGCAAATTTTATAAAGTAAGCAAGTTGTCATAAAATATTCATTTGATCGAGAAATATTCTTTTTGTCGGAGAATATTTGTACGGCGGCACAATCATTGATGGCCCCCATAACAAAATAATTGTCGACTGAAGAAAACAACAAAAATAAATTGTCTAAAAATTGACGGCGGAACTTTTATCGTTAACTGTTGAAATACCCGGTGATAAAAGTGCAGTAATACGCGTTGTTGCACAGTAGCCACAACAAGAAATTACACAAAAAATAAAGCTAAAATTTGTCATATAAAATTCATTTACTCCAAAAGCTGTGAAGATCATGAGCAACACTTGAGGCTGATACTCTAAAAGTTTCGTGAAAACAAATTATATGCCAAGTTGAAGAAAAATGCGAGTTCTGGCTTGAGAAAGTAGCATTCCATGGGCACGTGATATCGAAACATAGAATATCAGTTGACCCGACGAAGATTGAAGTAATACAAAGTTGGGAGCAACCTAAGTCAGTAACCGAAATACGTAGCTTTCTGGGCTTAGCCGGTTATTATCGGAGATTCGTGAAAATATTATCTCGAATTACTACTCCATTAACTCAGCTGACTCGAAAAGATACAAAATTTGGATTGAGCGAGGAATGTGAGAAGAGTTTCCAAGAGATCAAGAGGAGACTCATTTTAGCACCTGTTCTGACAATACCATCTGGTTCGGAGGGATTTGTCATCTACAGCGATGCGTCAGGCAAAGGGTTAGGATGTGTTCTCTTGCAACATGAGAAAATCATAACCTATGCATAATAACAACTCAAAGAATATGAGAGGAATTATCATACTCATGATCTAGAGTTGGCAGCTGTCGCTTTCGCGTTGAAGATCTGGAGACACTACCTGTATGGGGAGAAAGTGGAGATCTATACGAATTATAAGAGCCTTAAATATTTCTTCACTCAAAAGGAACTCAATATGCAGAAACAACGTTGGCCTAAGCTGTTAAAAGATTATGACCATATCATTCAATATCATCCTGAAAAAAACGAACATGGGTAGCGAACGCGTTGAGTAGAAGATCATCCAATACATATTCACCACCATAAAATATGCATATATTTAATATTGAGACCCTTTGTATTATTCATAAATTTCATGATCAGTGTATGAATAGATTAATTACAATATATATTACATATGTTTTAAAATTTATAATAATATTATTAAAATAAAATTTATATTAATATTCAAACAGACCGTTGTCTCGCACCGGTTCACCTTCTAAAAGATAAAAAATATTACCAAACTTGACTTGACAAGGTCAAACTTATCTATAAATACAGTCACTCACTCATTCATGTCATATTTGTCTTTCCATAATTTCAGTAATGTCATATAAGCACACATTTTACTACTAGTATTTTACGTACATTGTTTTGAGCCTGATCTACAATCAAATTTGGTTGCGACAAATCACGTATTTCCTTTTCCCTTGTAATAATAACATAACTCGGATCAAATAAAGGGGGGAAATAATAGAAAAAAATATTGGGAATGAACTAAGAGCAAATTCAAAATAACAAAAAATGCTTTATTTTATTTACAAATTTGAATTAATACCTTATAAATAATAGGCCAACAAGAAATTTAAATTTAAAATAATTGTGAGTTGACTCGGATAGTATCTGAGTTAACTCGATTTTAGCTTTTTTTTTCATAGATCTATTTGTTGGAGTTGAGACTATAGACCTTTTATATTTAACCACGTAAAAAATTTTTTGGAGTTATATGTACATGCACATACTCACTTCAAATTAATAATCACTTTTAATTGTTCACATAAATGCAACGTATATACACAATATAGGAAGAATACCAAAAATTTACTTTGCTTTGTATAAATAGCTCTTTATCCCTTCCTTTCTTGAATAACCTTTGGGCAAGAAAAGTGAAGAAAATGGGGAGGAAGAGTTGTTCAGTAACTATGTATGTTTCAATAATTCCAATGATGATTATACCAGTGAAATTATATGTACTTAATATTTCCATCTAGTGTAAAGTAACTTTCATATGAACAATTTCTATGTCGTTTATTTTATTTAGCCACATAAATACTTTGATCAAATATTATTGTTTTCAATATAAACAATTATTAACAATCAAAGCTCGTGCCTCGCACGGGCTATTATACTAGTATTCCTAAATCTCAATCTTCTATATAAATATATAATAAGATAAAATTGATTTTTTTGTCTTCGTTTTTATCTTCGATTTTTGGTCTTTGGTCAAAGTCTTTAGTCTTTGGTCTTTGGTATAGGCCTAGAATTTAACTAAAAGTAAAATACTTTTTATACTCCCATAATAATGCTATGATTAATTTAACTAGAACTAAAACTCTCTTTATGGTCCTACGGACTTTAATATTAACTTATTATGTTGTAAAAATTTTATTTTTTATAAAAGTCCTTTAGTTACTTAGTCATATAATAAATTTTAACTTATAAAATATATTTAGAATTTTGGTTTAAATTTCTACTCAACTTTAATATCTAAATGACTATATGTTAAAAATATTATGAGTACATAATAACTAATATAAAAAATTATATTATATATATATATATATATATATATATATTAATGACTACTTTAGTTGCTAATTCTATTACAAATAGGATACCTTTTCCTTAATTAATATTACAAAACAATTCTAACTTATATATTAGTTATTAAAATTTAGTTATCTAGCTTTTAAAACTAAAATCATACTGGCAACTCATTATTTACAACAATTATTTTCCTAAAAAATATTATGAGTATATAATAATTTATATAAAAAAATTGTAATATAACATACCAAATTTATTAACGATTAAAATTTTATAAACTACTTTATTTCATAAAGGAGACATTGAATTAATTAATTTTTTATAAAAATCATGTAAAGTTATATCATAAATATATTTTTAATTATATTACGCTTTTTAATATTAATTATTATTTTCTAATAATATTTTTTTATATTGTTAATATATATAGTTATTTAGAAATAAAATTGTTGTAGAATAATAGGTTGCCATTATTACTTTTAGTTTAAAGAATTAACTAAATTATAATCAATAATGTATAAGTCATAATTATTTTTAACATAATTAATTAAAAATGTCTCCCAAATGAAATAAAATTGATAACTAAATTTTAATCATTAATATATTTTATAATATTTAATACGATTTGTAAATATTAACTATTATGTTATTGTTAGATATTTCATATTCTGATTTGATGATGATGTTATTAATGATGATGATATAATGTATATTTGAATCAAGTAAGTTTTGTAAAATCCTTAAATAAAGTTGATGTGCAAGGACTTAAAATAGAAGATCACACTTGTTAGGTTGATCTATCGTGCGAATTCAATGTATAGATGATAGGAAATGAAATAATCGTAGAGTTGATTGAATGATCGTAAAGCTACTATGAGCAATCGTAAAAATTATTTGAAGATCGCGGACTCAGTCGGTCTATCATAGAGCATTCAGTTTAAGATCGCTTATAAGTATGCTAAAAAATCGTAAAGTTAAATCAAGATCGTAGAGTCTGCTCTAAGATCGTAAGACAAAACGCCAATCACAGTGTCTGCTCAAAGATTGTAAGACATAATGAAGATAGTAGAGCAAGCAGATCGTAGAGTGCAAATCATAGAGTCAATGAAGTCATAATCTCTACAATCTCCATGAAGCTCTACGATCAGTTATAGTCGTAGAGTATGTCAAGTTTGATATTGGACGGACATTGAGAAGACTCATGGAGAGAAGATTTCGAGATAGTTGTTGATCATCCTAATAGGTTAAAGGAACAATTACATATAATAGTACATTTTAATAAAATATTACAAAAAAAGTGCATAAATAAAATATTTACAAAATTAATGCATATGCAATACTTAATTACAAAAGAGTGCAATCTTATCCCTTTAATTATGGCTACGATTATCTCCCTTATCTCTCCCATGATTCTCTCCACTCCATATTCGCCTCCCTTCTCCTCCTCCTCCCCTCCCTCTCCCTCTCCCTCTCCCTCCCCCTCCTCCCGCCCCGCCCCCGCCCCACCCCCTCCCCCGCCTCCCCCCACCTCCCCGCTTCCCCTCTTCCCGCCCCCTTTCTCCTCCCCCTCCTCCCGCCCCCCTTTCTCCTCCACCCGCCCCCTCCCCACCCCACCCCATCCCTTTCCTCCCGGCCCTTCTTTCTCCTCCCTCCGCCTCCCACCACCCTCCCCCTCCTCCCGCCCCCGCCCCACCACCTCCCCTCCCTCCGCCTCCCCCTCTCCCGCCCCCTTTCTCCTCCCCCTCCCCCTCCCTCTCCTCCTGCCTCCTTGCTCCTCCCTCCGCCTCCCATCTCCACCGGTCCATTTTTCACCTCCACCGGTAACCAAACTTTTATATGTTGGTAACCAAACAGTCATACCAAGGTAACCAAACATTCATACCAAGGTAACCAAACATTCATACCAAGGTAACCGAACCTTAATATGAAGGTTTCCTTAATATGAAGGTTCGGTTACCTTGTTATAAAGGTTTGGTTACCTTGGTATGAAGGTTTGGTTACCTTGGTATGAAGGTAACCAATTCATTTTTATTAGGTTACCAATTTATTGGTAACCAAAATTCATGCAGTTGGTTACCAAACATTTCGATAAGGTAACCAATTCAGTTTTATTAGGTTACTAATTTATTTTGAATGTGATGCAGTTGGTAACCAAACTTCATGCAGTTAGTTACCAAACATTTTGATAAGGTAACCAATTCAGTTTTATTTGATTACCAATTTTATTTTGAATGTGATGCAGTTGGTAGCCAAACTTCGTATAAAGGTAACCATTTTAATTTTTGTGGGTAACCAAATCGTCAAAAAAAATTCAGAATAGCAACTCCAGCGATATAGCTGTGGTGGCGACGGCGGCGGAGGCGGGAGGCGGTGGAGGAGAATGATGAACATTAACTCCTTCATAATTTTTTGTTTTTAATTTTCTCATTTTGATTTGAATTTTGAATTGTGAATTTGAAATTGTTGTTAGATCCAAAAGATTTGAATTTGAATTATTAATTATCCTTGATTTTAGGTTTTCTTATTTAATTTAAAATTGAATGGTTTGAATTTTTTGCATTTTTTTTGTAATTATTTTGTGGATGCACTTTTTTTGTAATTACTTTCTAAATGTTGTATAGTTCTGTAAAGTACTCTAAGTTAAAATCGAATATCAGATCGAGTTGTGTCTAACAGCAAGGGGCGGAGCCATGAATTATAATTGGGACGGGCTAAAAATATTATAATGTCAAAATTGTACATTTGAGTTGGGCAAACAAAAGATATTATAATACCAAAATTGTGCATTTGAGTTGGGCTGACCAAGGCTATTCCAACTTTTTTACTTTAGACTACATAATTATATAGTATATCTAGTAAAAAAAAAATTTGAGCCGGGCTATACCCCCAAAAGCCGACTGCTAGTTCTGCCCCCTGCTAACAGCTAGTTTGGCGATGTGACAGCAACCACGTGGTTGTTGCTGCAATAGTTTGATTTTAACGTATCAGAACCGAAAGTAAGCTGACACGTTCACTCTAAAAGTCAACATCAAAGATCTTCTAAGATCGAAACATTACTTTCCAACAGAAAAATTTTGAGGTCATCTATTAAACAGTACGATTCATGAACATCAAGCTAAATTGCTGCCCAAACTTCAAGAATACCATACTCTACGAAAAGAGAACAATTTGTTATGCTATTAAGTCCTTCAGAGCTTAACGCAACATAGCAGCACCTCGAAATCACATCATCACTTGTGATTCGCTGGTCTTAGTGACCTCCAAGTCTAATAATAACAGTAAATCAAATTAAAATCCAAAAAAAAATATTTTGTAACCACTATAAAATAAATTAAAAATAATTTTATTTAAAATATCAACGCGTGGGAATAGCTAGTTTGTTTATAAAGTCCTAAATGTCAATTAAGTAGGCACGTATTGTAATTTCTCTTAAAGTTTTACTTAAATTTTACTCCGAAACCCATGTACTTTCAAAGAGCCATTTGATACTAATTTTCCTAGTAGTAATGTAATTTTGTTGAACCAAAATATATGCGCGGGACGGGTGGAAACTGGCAAGAGCCTTAACAGGCTTGGCATGCATGCAGTTATTATTCCTACTTGTATATTTTGGGGTTTAATGTGATTTTGTTCTCACTAATTAGGCCGTGCTTATAATTTTCAAATATAACACTCCCTCCGTCCCAAAATAACTGTTCAGTTTTGAATTTTTTTAGTCAAATTAACTATTTTTAAAATTAATAATTAAGCATGTATAAATATATTTTTAACATTATAAAAATTGGTATTAGTAGTAAATTGTATATACTTTTTTTTGTTATAACCTCTGCACCTATATTCTGGCAAAAATGGTACAAAAAATAGTTTTAAAAATAGTCAATTTGACTTTAAAAAGTCAAAACTAAACATTTATTTTGGGACGGAGAAAGTATGGCTTTTGATATGACCAACGTCCAACCAAAGTGTTGGATAGGGAATGTTCAGTGTGTTTGAAAGTTCAAAATTGTTTTAAAATCGAAGCAAAACAGTTTATTTAACTCACCATTTGCATTACAGATACAATTCAAACGGGCGTTTAATTTGAAAGTCTAAATGATGTCGTTTTAAAACTTTAAATTTATTTAAAAGGGATTTTTATTATTTTTATTTTTATATGGAACCAGTGATCTAATATCAAGTTGAAGGGATTTGATGAATCTGGCATTCATTAATGGGTTCATCACATGGAATAAAAGAAATAAAAAGATTGGGTAACAAAGACATGCAATAGTTTTATAGTAGTAACAAATTTGGAACTGATAGCTTTATTTATTTATTTATTTATTTAAATATATATTGAGGCTGGTGGTTGAGATGTGCCATTATTGGAGCACATGGTTCTACGAACTGAAAACTGCTAAGAATTAATCTCTTAACCACCATATTATGATCAATTAATTAATTATAACAATAAAAAAGTACGTACAGTGGAAGTACAACATTTGAATTAATTATTTGTAGAAATATGCATGTTCATGCAATGCATTTTAATTATGATTCCCGTATGGGCATAAATGAAATGGAATATGTGAATTAAAAATGCATCTTCTTAATTCATGTTCATTAGCAGTCATTAAATCACAATTATAATGTGTGCAAAATTGTACTACAATAATTTATCAGTACATAGGGAAAGGGGTTTTTACGTGGGGGAGTAAATAATTTAATGTCTTCCATCTTCATCACGCACTGCTGTCTTATGGACCTGTCTTTATAATTTATCTGCTTTCAATAATAATAATTAAACACTTAACTTTTATATAATACTACCTTCATTCCATAATAACTGTCTTTTTAGCTTCATGCACATGAATTAAGAAACTCATTTAATACTATTAGTGGCGAAGTCAAGAAGTTCGGTCGGTAGGGCCAGGACATAGCATAAATTTAAAATATTTAATTAAAATAAAAATTAAATTAAGATAAAAAATTATTAAATAAATTATTTTTCCTACAATAACATCCTTCGAGGTGCCATATTTTGGAACCTTTCAATAATGTCATCAACGTCAACAGAATTCATTACATCTTTCTCAATATATGAAACCAAACAATCATTCAGCAAGTCATCTCCAAGTCGATTGCGCAATGAATTCTTGACAATTTTCATTGCAGAGAAAACCCTCTCAATACTTGCTGTTGCAACAGATAAAGTCAAAGCTAATTTCATAAGATGATACACCAAAGGATATGCACGATGCTTCTTCATTTGAACCATTTTTCTCGAGAGATCAGAAATACCCACAAGATTAGCAAAGTGATCATTTGAGCACACATCAAGAATATAACAGTCAAGTTGGTGCCCAAGTGACATCAACCCATATGTTGAATAGTCACATTATTCAAGAAATATACAAGAAAGAAAAAAGAAAAATTGAAGTGGAGCATCCGGTCAAACAAAACAAACACCAAAAAATATATATTTTTAAACGACCCAATGGGGTCCATGTCCCCCACAGGCCCCTTAACAGCTCAGCCATTGAATATTATCATTTAAGAATTAAAATTTGTAAGAAATTTCATCACTACCCCTTTATGGGAAATTAAAAACTATTAATACAAGAGAAAAAAAAAATTGGGACAATGAAAAAAGTTAGGGGTGATATAGAAAAATAAATAATTTATTCTCTTAGAAAGTTGTAAACGACAAATAAATTAAAATAAATTTTTTCTTCTAAAAAGACAGTTATTATGGAATGGAGGTAGTACTAAAATTTTAATGCATAAAAGTGTGCAACTATTAATACTCCTGTTATATTAGTGAGACTAAGAGTAATCATTTGATTTGAAAATTTTGGCCCATGGGATTTTGTGATATTCTGGAGGTGGGCATTTGCTCCTCATATATGCATGGGAGAGACCAAATCAATAATTGTGATAAAAGTTTTTGGTTTTACATGCTATTTGAGCATCTTTCAATTTTCAATACAATAAAAGTTTCCAAGAGAAATATTGTAAATGAACAAGTGTATATTATCAACGACCAAAAATAAAAATAAAATAAAATAAAATAAATCCATTCACATATATATGACTTTTATCTATACTTATTCTTTTTTTTTCCACAAAATAAATAAATAAAATAAAATCTAATTAATAATCTAAGACTAAAAAAGTTTTTGTATTTTTTTTTGTTATTATTATTCAATTTTTTTTTCTATTCATATATGATCCATTGTTTGTACTGACAAGATGTAAACTTGTTCATCTGTTGTTTACCAAAATTAATAATCTAAGGCTAAACTTTTTTTCTCTTCTTATTTTTCCTATATATTACACACACACACATACAGATAAGATAAGATGCATGCTAGTAAATAATATCCAAGACAGTGTTCAAAGTCTAGAAAATGTATGTTGGCTTGTTTGGCAGCAGCACCAAATGGGTTGTTTAGTCTAATGCCATTCCCTGCTGTTGCTACTGCATCAACCAACATATACATTAATACATGCATACAATGCAATATATATACTACTACTACATGATCTCCTGCAAACTCTCACTGCCATTCTCACTCTTATCTTATGCAATGCCATTCATAAAACTGAGATTCTCTCTTTATTTCTGTGCCTCAGTCATTCAATTATAATGAATGAATGAATGGGCACAGATTCTTGATCAGGCAGCTGATCATCTTGATTATTTCCCATTGGATTCATGCATGTACTATATATATATATATAGGGGTTGCATCCACAGCAATCGGTTGCTGGGAGCAACCCTTTTATATAGGGGTTTGGGAATCATTATTATAATGGGGCCCACTATACTTGGGGGATAAATTGAGTCAAAAGTTCTTACAAGGAGTGGGATAAAGGGGTTGCTTCCAACAACCGGTTGCTGTGGATGCAACCCCATATATATATAAATAGGTCGGTTCAGGAATGGGCTAGTCCGTTAAATATATATATATATATATATATATATATATATATATATATATATATATATATATATATATGGTCCGAATCTTAAGTTTATCATTTATCCAACATACCTTGCTTACCCTCCTTTAGCGACGGACCGGGCGACAGTTTGGTCCGTCGCTATATATACAACTGTCGTTTATATGTTGTCCGTCGCTAAAAGCTAAGATCCAGACCGTGTATATATATATATATGCAGGTTCAGGAACAAGCTGGCCCGTTAATCAAATATCCTCTCCGTGTATATATATATATATATATATATATATATATATATATATATATATATATATATATATATATATATATATATATATTGGTATGTAGCAGAGTGGTGGATTAAATTTTTTGTAATATTATGAGAGTGAAAAAATATTAGGGCAGAGCAAATGTATATTTAGTAATACTTTTAGTGATACTTAATGTTCTGAAAAATTATTTTTGCTCTGACAATAAGAGAATTGTACAACATAAATAATAAAAACATGCCAAACCAGATGTCAAAAATGGTGGAAATTCTTAAATGTTGCTTCCCAGCAGGTAAATCTATTAACCCTAGAACAACTATATATGCTTGCATTTTAGAGGTGCAAGGGTTGGGTCTTCCACTACCCCATAAGCTCAGTTCTCAATAATCCCTTTGAATGTGGAACTAATTATAATTAATATAATTAATGCAATTTCAAGAAGACTTTAGAGCAATCTTTCGTATCAGCTTGCCTGTTTTTATCATTTTTTTTCTCAGATCATCACTTGATCAAACAGATAAACAGTCATTGTATTGACTACTGAATTATACTATGTGCACAAAATATATACAAAAAGTTGTGCCCATAGAGTGAGACTCATGTATTGGTTACTAATATAAATGTGTAAAATATTCAATGGTAGGTTCCGGTTTCTATTTTCTGTTTCTTTTTTATACTGTTTGTACACAACTTTTTATATATAGTTTGTGTCTATGACATTACTCATTGACTACCATCTCCGTTTCAAAACTAGATGTGCACAAAATATATACAAAAAGTTGTGCCCATAGAGTGAGACTCATGTATTGGTTACTAATATAAATGTGTAAAATATTCAATGATAGGTTCCGGTTTCTATTTTCTGTTTCTTTTTTATACTGTTTGTACACAACTTTTTATATATAGTTTGTGTCTATGACATTACTCATTGACTACCATCTCCGTTTCAAAACTAGAGATTTAGTTCGACTTTTTTTGATCAATTTGTAAAATTTAAAAGTTAAATTTTTACGAATTTGTTTAAATTTTGAAAATAAATAAATATGACAATTAATAATACTCTATAGTTAGTTTATAGCAATTATAGTTATTTTTACTAAAATCCAAAAATTATGCATTGATTTTGTATTATAGGATTTCTCAAATTGACCAAAAAAATATCAAAATATCTCTAAATAAGGAGTGTTTTTTTTTTGTTTTATAGGGAGGAGGTTTCCTTTCTATGGATCATCAAGAAGCAAACATTCATGTTTTGCAGCAAAACAAATTGAATTATAGTTCTAAAAACTGCCCTTTAATTGTTGGATACTAAACTAGCATTACACTTGTAACACCCCAGTCCAACATCGAAAGATATAAAAAAAAAATATCTGTAAATAAGTAATTAAGTTACTACCAATAGTACCGACCTTTTAGGTGAGCCTATGGTGGGCTAAAACGACCTAAGAAAATATTATTAGTATTGAACCAGTAATTTAAAGCTTTATTTGAATGAATTTGATTCAATTTGACCCAAAATTTATTCAAGACAAACCTAACTTAATTAGAGCTAATAACTTAATTTATTTTTTATTTATTTAGGTATGTCACCATATTATTTGATCTCAAGCCAAGCCATTATCAATCTCTTAGGCCATACATAATTGAGCTATAGCTTAAAATGTAGATTACCTGATTGCGTTACAATGGCTGCAGCACGGTGAGAGATCAAAAGGTCAATGGTGATGAAACTAAAGTCAAAAGACATCCAAAAAACAGAGAAACATAATCAAACAAATATTAGGAAATTAAGAGTAGGGGCCCACTTCAGATATGGAGGAATCGATAATGGCTTGAGATCAAATCAAATAATGCAGTGGCATAGCCTGAAACAGAAATAAAATGTAGTACCATTTTATTAAGTTGCAAACCGTCTTTTTCTCAATAAATGGGGAATTGAAAAGCCATATGTTTGCGAGTTTGGATGGGATGGAATGGAAAGGTAAAAAAAATATAGAAGAGGTATAAAAATTTACCCAAGGTAAAAATGGTTAACCCGATTGACAAAGTAGGAGTAAACACATTAAACAGACGAGGAATATTCAACAAACAACACACTTTACATACTAATATTCCTGCAAAGGAACAGGAACCAAACACAGACGTAAATTGCTGCAGCATTACAAGATGAAGGACCCGGTGTTGTCAAATTAGACGGATAAAGACTTAGCTTAGACAATACATATTACTTATGAAATGAAAACACAATGACAATAATATAACGTATCTACCCATGATCTGCAGTCCACCCATTTGGTCCGACAAGAATTTGGGTTAAGAGCATTCAACCTTTCAGTATTGCTCGACGACTCGCATATTGCAGGATGAACAGCAACAATCATGCGCAAATACAAGCTAGTTCCGGTCTCGACATTTCTCCACAGCCCTTGGAGCTGCAAGTGAAAGCAGAAGAATTACTTTGCGATGATCAAACCATCAATTATATAGCAATATAATAGGGAAAAAAAACAGAGGAACACGCGTAAAAATGCTACTCCCTCCTGCTGAGAAACAATCGTAATTCTCATAGAAGAATGGAACATGTTTTTCTACTTCGAAGTAACAAAACAATACAAAAAAAAAAGTAGGATTTTAGTTATTCACTATATGTACTCCCTCCCAATTTAAGTGAGCTGCTTTTTTTGGGGACGTCATATGATAAGTGAGCTAATTATATCCTGATCATTCATCTCACTAAAACCTACTATGATTGTAAGATGAAGCAAAACATTCATTGCACTTCTCATAAAACTACAACTTTACTAAATTAATTTAGAATACAATTATCTACGCAATCCAACTTGACTTGTGTTCTGGTCACTTTGACCTTTTCCTATACATACATTTATCTGTTGATAACTAACAGCCTCCAATTTCATAACCGGTGAAACAACAAATCAGGAATAGGAAGGATCAAGTTTTCAGATATTTTGTATTTTGGATGTCAGCTACAGCGAGACAATCTACCACACAGAAAAGAGTGCAAGTGAAAGTGAATATGTACACCTTTATCTTAACAAGTTTAAAATTTGGAAAAAGGTAACTTAGATGTGATTCAATATCACTGCAACATGCATGCCCTATCTAGGTTTCATAAATGGGTTTGTTAAATGAACCAAGATTAAAATCTCATACCACACCATCACAAAATTTGAGTAATAAGTACTGCACCATAATAATTTACTTTTTTAGAAGGGGTGGGTCATGCAAAGGCAAGTGTTGCAGTGTGTCACTCCCTCGGTAGGGGGGTGTTAAGGATATCAACAGATGCAGATATAAGTATATTTGTATATGTATCAACGAATATGAATATTCCACTTTGATTGGATATATTCGGATAATCGAATATTCCATCATTTGTTCACTGCCTCGTATGTACCCTTCTGGCCTTCTCACCAGCTTTTGGGCTCACGAGAATGTCGGGAAGGCTACTTGAAGTCGACTCCTCAATCCTCATTACTATTTTTTTCTAAAGAAAAAAAACTACAAATGAAAAGTGAAAACATATACTTGTTCATTCATTTAAGACTTTCGCTTTTTAGCTATTCATAAACCATAAGCTCGGCTCGTAACTCAAACTGTAGCTCACAGAAAGTAAGGAGTGAGAGTTCCTACTGCTCGTTCGCCTATTTAAGACCCACTTCAATCTACTTTCCTTTCAATTCTATCAAGGCTATCTCATATTCCTACATACTAGAAGTTATGATACTACCTCCGACCCACAATAAGTGCTTTTTGAGGCTTAACATTTTTTCCCAAAATAAGTGATGTGTTAGAATTCCAATACAATTTTTATAATATTTTCCCATATATGCCCTTATGCAACCAATGGTATTTATTGCATATTTATTTGAAAGTTGAAAGGTTGAAGAAAGAGAAAAAGAGACCAAAATGCAATTAAAAAAGTCTCAAACAAAACAAAGAAAGTATATTAAAGGTATTTTTGTCATTTTAACTTGTGTATTGATTTGTGTAATTTAAACTAAAAAAACACTTATTATGGGACGGAGGTAGTATTAATTAAAAATGCTATATTAATAACTGCCCGCCCTTCGGACCCCACAACTGAGGGCTTTGCTTCAGTGGGATGGATTTCATATATTTTGGATTGTTTTCAATTCTAAATAGTTTATTACCCTAAACACTAGATTGATATATGTTGTTATCTGTTGTAACAAGATTATGAAAATTCTTTTCTTTTTCTTCTTCTTAATATGTACCCTAACATGAGAATCCTTGCATCCAAATTAAAATAAATGTTCAACCAGTCAAATAAAATAACTGACTAAAAAGTAATGTTCATTCATAATAAATGTCAACTACACCATAAATCATAGCATACCTAGAAAAGGAAAATGCCCAAATAATATTATTTGTTATCATATTGTGTATCAAGTCTAAAGGAGAAATTAATTTTTTTCCTCCTCAAATTTCGATAAATACGAAATTTATTACTTACTCCGTCCCAAAATAACTGGTTAGTTTTGACTTTTTAAAGTCAAATTGACTATTTTTTAAAATTATTTTTTGTACCATTTTTGCCAGAATATAGGTGCAGAGGTTATAACAAAAAAAAGTATATACAATTTACTACTAATACCAATTTTTATAATGTTAAAAATATATTTATACATGCTTAATTATTAATTTTTAAAATAGTCAATTTGACTAAAAAAGTCAAAACTGAGCAGTTATTTTGGGACGGAGAGGGTATACTTTATAAATAAGCATGTATTTAAGATAAACTATTAGTTCTTAATACATAATCTAACAACACTCAAATTAAGTAAATATAATATTTTAACTCTAAAAAGCATGGATAGTAGCATATACATATAACGTATGTGCATATATCAGTATTAGCGTCTGTGTTTAACATATCCCAGTACGGATAATAACATTTTTGACCAGATATCTGATATTTCCTGTGTTCCACAAAAAGAATCTTATTTGATTTTTTGTCCTACATAGTTTGTGAAATATTAATATACAAAATTGATGTGAATTGTTTGATTTAATACTGTAAACCACTTAAAAAGTATTACAAGTTTAAAATTGTAATTTCAAAAATTAAAATAAACTCACATCACAATTTGAAATTTTGGATTTCGCAAATTAGTCATGATCCTTTTTATTAGTGTTCTAAAAGTCGGCCTAGTCGGCCGACTAGTCGACAACTAGGTCGGGGTCGGTTGGCTTGCAATTCGTCTAGGGCTGGGTCGGCTGGATTAGTCGCTCGCCGACTTAGTCGATGTCTGGTCGGCCCTAGTTAGCCCAATCGGTAGTAGCCGGCAAGTCGGGAGAGAAGTCGAAATTAAATTTAAGCCCTAAAATTTTTCACCGTCCTTAGCCTCTTCTCTCTTCCACGCAAGTCTGTTTTTCTCCTTCTTCTCCAGAGTCACGATCTGTTCCTTCCGAGTTCCAACCATGAAGAGATGAAGAGGCGCGATCTATTCTGTGCGATGAAGAGATGAAGAGATGAAGAAGATGAACAGGTGGAGATGGAGAGTCGCGTTCTATGGATAATTACAGTTAGGTACCCCATAGTCTTTATAAATTTTTAATTTAGTCCTAAAAGCTTTCTTAAATTTCAAAATAACCCCTAAAATGTTATATATCAGCCCATGTAGTTTCATTTTCTTTCATTTCAGCCCCTATACTTTTATTTTCTTTCATTTAAGCCCGTAGCCGATTAATCCCCTAGTCGCTAATCGGTAGCCAACCGACCTGGGACAGACTAGCGTCTTTTAGAACACTGCTTTTTATTTAAAATACTAACTTTTTCTCATCCACAAATTGACATATGATTTACATACATATATATATATATATATATATATATATATATAGAGAGAGAGAGAGAGAGAGAGAGAGAGAGAGAAACCCAATATACTAACCCAGTCCAATGGCATCAGAACTCTTCATAATTCTCAGCCTTTTGCATGTACCAATAAACATCCTGCCATGTAGAATCAGGAATTAGATTCCAAGATACAGCACAGCTCTTCAAATGACATTTTTACAATAATTAACAGTATGCTTAAAATTATAGGGTTCAAGATAGTTTGATGCAAAATTTGATCTTCAAATATGCTAAACCCCAACTAAGGGGTTCCCTGAATTATAGTGGACGGCAAAGCCGCAAAGTTAAGGGGGGGGGGGGGGGGTAAGGCTTAAATTAGGACAGTGCTGAACAATGATTGTAGATATCAGGCAGTAGACAAATCTAAATTAAGAAATAAAGAAAAATTAAAGATGCACAATGGTATCAATTTTTTATTACTTCCTTATTTTCAACATGAAAAGTGTAACGCCCAATTAGTGATATACATGCCAAAATACAAAGATCAAGCGAGCTAGATCTGTGATTTAAGAGGCTAGTCCCATATATGGTAGTTTTGAAACACCAAAGTTCGGGACTAACTAAAGTTCCAATGTTTCTAGAACCTGTAGTAGTTTGTTCTCTTTGGATAGGGCACAAGAAAATTGGTGAAGAATGCAAAAAAGAATAATTATTTTTACATTGTGCTGTAGTAAACAACAGTTCAATGAAATCAAATCTTTCAATGCGTCAGAAACGCAGGCTGAACAGAACCTCCCCAAATTTATAAGTACCAATTTTTCAACACCCTTATATGATATTATAGTTTTGGTCTAACACAACATGTTATAAACAGATGAAAACATGCACATGTCATAAAATTAGTATATGTTGGTTCTCATAGACCACACATGTCATAAAATTGTTGTAGTATTTTGTTTTTATACAAGTAAAAATGTTGTAGTCTTTTAGATTATTTTCATTTGATACCCTGACACTGAGATATAGTATCCTTCCTGAAGAAGTTTTGATGTGTTGTTTAGACTTCGAACAATTTATAATAACATAAGGACTGCTAAAGTTTTACAGTTCCTCAA
This sequence comes from Panax stipuleanatus, assembly GCA_020205555.1. Taxonomy (NCBI): domain Eukaryota; kingdom Viridiplantae; phylum Streptophyta; class Magnoliopsida; order Apiales; family Araliaceae; genus Panax; species Panax stipuleanatus. The sequence continues at coordinate 129,409,681 of CM035122.1, read as the reverse complement.
TGCTTTTCTCATCAGATGCTGTATGTTGTAGAAATTCACGGTATGGCGATTAAAAAACTAACAAAGAAACGATTCTTTGTTATCCGCAGTAACAATAAAGAAAATTTAATGCAGCAAGTCTACAAATGCATACCTACTCCATATTGCATATTAAAGAGAAGAAAATGAAACAATCATATAAATGATACAAGTGGAAGCAACAAGTGAGGATTAAAAAACAGGTTTTGTGGCTTACTCCCAAGGAACATCACCAACAAGCATCCAATCCCCGTCCTTGTCCTCGTAAGTGAGGACATATTCAGATCCATGCAACAAATCTTTCAGCTTTCTCTCACTGAGCATCTCCCGGCCTGAAGCTCCATGAGATCCATACTGACCTGCCATCATATTAAATAGCAGTAACTGACACATGCAAACATCTTTGATATGCAAAAGACAAGCTGAAAATCTTCTCAAAACTGCCCCTCTACCAAAATAACAATACCAATTAAAACTTCAAAGAAACTGACCTATGGTAAAACAGCTGAACATCTTCTCAAGGGCAGATGAGAGTTCCTGATATACAGAGTAAGTTCTCAAGTCCACTTTCCTCAGATAGGGAGCACCATCCATGCTGACCTTTACAAACAGAGCACCAGGCCCTGCTTTTCCGTCAACTTCATCATTGTTCTTTGAAGTGGTAGCCAATGAGTTCTTCCTAAATGATCTTATAGGCGGCCAACCCACAACTTGTGCCCTGCCATGATTGGAAGATCAGATACCATTCTCATACTTAAGTGAAACTTAAAACTCGCCATAAACCCTTCCATTCAAGTCTACACTTACTTGGCAGCAGGAGCACTGCTACTGTTATTTGCTGCGACAGTATGGCTAGGCCTCTCCTGAACTGTGATTTCAGTCTTAACATCTTTCACTTTGGCTGGTGAAGCAACCGGGTCTTTCCCAGAAACTGATTTCACACCTGTGTTTGAAGAAGGCATGGGTGATAGCGTCACATTAACCTCTAAATTAGCAAGAAACTTTGCCTGTACCAAAGATAAGTGCGTTCACGATCAGATAATAACAGAAAATATTTTACTAACTTCAATAAAAGTATGAATTTACCTCTGAGAACCCATCCATAGCATCAGAGAACCCTCTTTTGCTGCCCGAAACAACAGCCTTCTGGGATAATATGCTATTGCCATCCTTCAAAGGATGCAAGGGGAAGAGTGGCTTCTCGTCAAGCTTAGCTGAACTGAGCAGGCAAAGTTCTGGATTTCTCTCAGGAGACTGGGATCCAGGAAGCCCAAGTCTTAGCTCTGTAGCCTTCAAATTCAAACTTACATTGTTGTCTTCAGATGCAGTGGATATTGTTGAGCTGTCCACTGATGAACAATCTGACAACCCCATGTAGTTACGTTCTTTCAATTCCAATCCATTTTGGCATATACTTTCTATGGAGGATGAAGAAGCCAACAAAGTGACATTGCTTTGCCCTTCCTCCTCCCCAACGCTAAGCATTGGTGGAGACATCAGATTTCTGGACCAAATTACAATTCCTTCTCTAAAACCTGCATATTTGAGGACATGCAACTAAACTCTACATAAATTTGAAGATTCCTAAAAAAAAAAAAACTAGGCAATAAATATACAACACACAAACTTAAATAGAAAGTGAAAGAGAGAAACCCAACACACCATATAACATCTGGATACGGTTGTCAATCAAACCAAACATTAAAAGATGAAGAAATGATTGGTTTTCGAATAGTCCATTCTTTCAAAAACATCTTTATCATCAAAATATAAGTTTTCTTGTTACCAAAATAAATAAAATATACTTGTAGTTTACACAAATTCCAAATTTTAGCAGATGTGGATACATAGAGCAAATAAAGCCAGAAAGTTCTCCATGCTATCAGAATTTATTAATTAAATGGAAACAGTGATAATTAAATAAAACTAAAAAACAATAAAATTAAATCTTAAAGTATTAAACATTACAATCAAGGAGCTGAAAATTAATTAGTGATGACCTACCTGAGAAAAAATTTATTCACAATTTCATCAGCTACTCATATAATGTACCAAACCCTAAGCAATTCCAAAAAATAAGATAAATCTCAACTAATTCAAGTACTAAAAAAAGGAGTTCATATTTGGAAAAGGTAAAAACTCATCCAGCATACTCAATTAAAAATTTAAAAAATAAAAAGTAAAAAATCCTTATATCTACACACAATCAAACACGTAAAAATTAAAACACGTAACTTAAAAATGCATAATAATATGCACCTAAGAACAACAAAGCGAGCAGAAATAGCTGAAACTTCAAACCTACAAATCACACAATAGATCTATGAAATTACAGAGAGCATGCTACAAACAAGTGATAAATTGAGGAAAAAATCTGAAATAGGAGTAGCAAAGTATAGAAATTATTCAAAGCAACATTGTGTGGAAAAAAAACATATAGATTAAATTAAATCAGAGTACAGCAAAGATTTTAACCTGAAAACGGAGAGAGACGTAATGGTTGCGAGGAAATTAACTGGAAAAAACCGGAGTAAAGGATTTGCAGAAGAAGCTTCTTTCTGAATCAGTTTGATGCAGAGCGATGATGATGCTGGAGTAAGGTTTCCGATTATTCGCAGTGAAAATTTGTAGAGAGAGAAAGAGGTAAGAAAACCAAGGAGTAAGGACCCTCCATTTGGCAGAAAGCTTATTTCTTGTCCGATGTGAAACTCGATGACAATTATAATTATAAATAAAAGAATAAGAGTGAAATGTACTATTACTACTTTGAGAACTGAGCATACAAGGGTAAAAAGGAAGTTGTTTTTAAGTTCAATTTTTTATATAGAAAGAAAATAAACAAATAAATAAAAATAAGTTTATGTGATTTTGGGACACATATTCCTTTTTTCGGAACCGTTCTCCAACGGACTGGTCAGTTAACGAATCAGTCCGTTCTTAAACGGCCTGTTCTTTTATTATATATATCTATGTTTATATCTATACGGTTGAATTGGTGAGTAATGATCAAAACAATTTTAAAATTACCTTAGATAAATTATCGAATTGAAGATTTTTTAAAAAAATTGGAATTGGTGAATTTATCCAGTGTATATCCAAAAAATAATGACTTGCGTACGCATAGAGTAACAAAAGAAAAAAGGAAAAAATAAAACACCAGAACAAAATTATGCTCATAGAAAATCATATTATTGTTTTTGTAAAAAAATATAATTAAATAAATATTCCTACTGTATATTGCGAAAGTTTTTAGTCGAATTATGATTGTGATTTATGTGCATACATGTGATAGGTAGAAATTAAGAAGGCTCGCTTTAATTTATTTATTTTATCGCATACACTTCTATGTTGATTGCAATTCAACTTCGTTAAATATTTATAAACATATATATAATTTTCCTTAAATAAATATATTATATCAATATGTATTTAAATAAAATCAGACTTATTTGGGGGTACAGCCAAGTTGGACTTTCATTTGTTAAATAAGCCAAATCCACAAATTAAGGGTACGCTTTCTCTTTAGGCTTAAAGAACACCCCTACATGTAACCATTAAATTGACTTGTGGTTTAGCCTTAATATTGAAAGATTTTGTTAGGGTTAGGTCAAAATACATTCATGAATAATTCAATTGACCTAAGCAAATAAATACACAATGAACAAGTTAGGGATTTGTTTATAAATAGAAAACCCTTATTATTAAAACAAATTTTGGTATATGTCAAAGGAAAATGATATACATGTCGATAAATATTTGACGAAGTAGAATTGTGACCAACACGAAAGTGTATGCGATAAGATAAAATAAATTAAAGTGGGACGACCTTTCTTAATTACTGCATATCTCATATATACACATACGCCATAATAATAATTCGACTTGAAACTTTCGCAATGTGAAAATGAGGGCAAATTAACCAAACACAGTGAATTTTAACGTATTTTATTTACAATTTGACGAAAGGATGAATTGTTGATGTCACATCTTTTAAATAATGTTTCCTCTAACGGCAATGGGTGGCCTAATAATAAGATGTGCGAAATTGTTGAGTATATATTACTCTTTTTGTCAAAAAAAACAAAACATTTACCTTCGTGCATTTTTGACAAGAATTTCAAGACATGTCAAGAAAAAAAATATTCTTATGTTACGTTCATTATTGATATATATTTTCATTCTTGAAATATTTGTATCCTCAAATTTATCAAAAATATATTAAATGATGTATAAAAAAAATTATCACCACCTATTCTTGGACAAATCGTGCGGGAAAAAAAATTATTTGAAAAAACTTATATCTTATTGTGATAGAGATAATATTATTTATTTATAAGTTGAATATAACTGACATACGGTATAATCTAAAAAACCTAGAAATAAAAAGTAAATGAATGGCGATTTCAATAAGTTGGTCAATATAGTAATTTAGAGAGTAACTTAGGTCTTAAATGTGTCTCGAATAATAAATAATATGTCACATTATTTGAGAAACCATTTGAAATTTGAGAACATAAAAAAAATTAAATCCCCTAATATTATTTTATCAACTTTCGTCTTCCTTTGTAATTTTATTTATATGGGTTATTGATGTGATTTTTTTTTTTAATTCTAAATCGTATAGTAGGTTAAGGTTATGGAGATGAGATTTAAGGACAAAATTACCCCTAGACACGGGTGTGGTTCATGTGACGAAACTTGTCAAAGTATTGAACATATCTTATCATGAATACAAATGAATACAAATCCCAAATCATAGCAATTGTCCTTTTCCCATCTTAATTAATATAACCCCAGTACTAATGTTGAAGCATTTTGGGATATGTTTTCAAGTGTTCCACCAATTTTTCCACCATAAAGAGTGAGACAATGGAAAATACTATTTTGCCCTTACCATCCTTAAGTTTGTAGCACATGGTTGGCTTGGCTGTTAGCCAGTAGAAGGACAAAAATGCCCATGACCACTAAAATATACTCCCTTTATTCCTTAATGTAAGTCGTTTTAGAGAGAAAAAAAATTCTTAATATAAGTCGATTGAGAATTTCAAGTAAGCATTAATTGCTTAGTTTTTAATATTATCCAAGTATTAAATATAACTTTGATTCTCTCACTATTTTTTACCCAATAAATTACATTCTATTTTTCCAATACAAGGACAATATAGACAATTGATATTATATTTAATGCTATACAATCATTTTCTTAATACGTGTGCACAACTCTAAAATGACTTATAATTAAGGAACGGAGGGAGTAGTACTCCGTCCGTCCCATAATATATGATATTTTAGAGTTGTGCACAAGAATTAAGAAAATGATTGTATAGCATTAAATATAGTATTAATTATCTATAATATCCTTTACTATATATTTATCTCATACTCTCTCTTATCTGTAACATTTTCCCATGAAGGATAATTTAAGAAAGACTGTGGTTAATTCTCCTAAATTATATAAATTATCAAATAATTTGAAAAAAATAAAATCTTCTAAAAACACATAGTATGGGATAGAAAGAGTAATAATTGTGATAGATAGAAAAACATTTGCTCTTGTTTTATCATCCAAATTTAATGAAATTCAACAACTACTCTTATTACCCCCCTTCTTCCCCCCCCCCCCCCCCTCCCGCGTATATATATACATATAAGGGTGTAAACGAGTCGGATCAAAACGAATAAAGAGTTGTTCGAATTCGACTCAAAACATTAAATTCATACTCGAATTCGAATTGTATTTTAAAAATATACACAGATTCGACTCGACTTGAATATTTATTACTCGAATTCGATCCGACTCAGATCGAATTATATTCAAACTACTCACAAACTTCAAATTCAAAGTCGAATTCGAGTTTTCACATAATAACTAACGTTATAATAAATATAATTATAAATTGAATTTGTTATTTTACTTAAAAATGAGAAAATATATTTACTATTACACTTTACAAATATAAAATCATAATTAAAAATAAAATAAAATAAAAAATAATTAATTATCTTAATTTGATTTAATTTTGTATATATTATTAGAGAATGTATCGATTATCTAATCGAATCTGTATCAATCGAGTATTTATCGACTCACAATCAAGAATTCGAGTATTTTAAATCTTAAACGAGTCGAGTATAATCTTGCTCAGATTCTACATATATTTTTATTCGAACTATTTTTTATGCTCAGATTTGGATCATATCATTAATGAATTCGAGTCTCGCTCGTATTTTTTCGAGTCGAGCCCAAATTGAGCCCGAACTATATCATTGAAAACAAGAAGGAAGAGACAGTATTAGAAACTGAAAATCGATGTCCATTACTAATAGTAGAGGACGGTAAAAAAAACACTTAGCGTTCGCTACTGTAAGACCCCAACTTTTATGAATAAAGATTTAATTTTCTTTATATATTATTTCGAAATAGTAATGTGTTGATTTGATAAATGTGAAAAGTTATGAGTAAAATGTGCAAATATTTTAAAGTGAGCAAGTGGTTATAAAATATTCATTGTTGTCGGAGAATATTCGTTTGGTCGTGGAATATTCTTGTTGTCGGGAAATATTTGTACGACGGCGTAGCTATTTGTGGGCCCCACAACGGAATAACTGTCGGATATAGAAAGCGACATAAATAACCTTTTTATAAAATAAAGGCGTAGTTGTTACCGTTAGTACTGTTGAAATACCCGGTGGTTAAAATACAATGATACGCGGTGTTGTACAGTAGCACACGGTATTGCACAGTATTTCAAATTATTGATTCTTACGTGAGAAGGCACTTACTCATTTATTGTTACAGTAATTACTATTTAATATTTTATATTATTGACTCAATAATTGCTACGTTGATATTTTATATTATTGACTCAATAATTGTTACATTGATATTTTATTGACTCAATAATTGCTACGTTGCTATTTTATATGATTGATTCAATAATTGCTACAGTTGATATTTTGTATTATTGATTCAATAATTGTCACTGCACAGTATTTTACATTATCAACTCAATAATTTATATTATTTGAATAATATTATTAGATAGCATTATTAACAATGACTAAGGAAGTTCTGTCTAGGAGGGGTTATTTAATTGCGCTCCAGTAAGGAGAAATCCTTATCGGAAGGCCCCCTCTTTCTTGAGAACGACCTGGTTGTCAATATTGTAGTTCTGTAATATTATTTGTGAATAATTAATTATTAATTTATATGATAAGAAAATATTTATTTTGTGAATATAAGAGAAGGAATTAGTGCTGATGTGTTTTTATCAGTATTTTGGTGTGAAAAATCATCCGTTTATGAATTTCAGATAATTTATGTTTAGAATTTGGAAAAACTTCCTTCTACAAAGTTGTAGAGAATTAAATTTTCTATAAAAAGATATAGAACTTGTATTTTTCTGACAAAGGGGCTATTTATTATGAATTATTGAAGTTTCAGAAAATAAATATTTTTTTATGGGTGGGCCCCACTTTTGTTGTTTTATTGAAAAAAATTCTAATTTTTTTGAAAGCAGCCGGCGGTGGAAATTTTAAAAAATATATATTATTTTATTAATTTAGTCTACTTTAGCATCCTAAGCTTTTTCTATAAATAGGGTGCTTAGGTTAGAATTGAAAATCACACCAGAATCAGAAGTTTTCTCTCTCTATAATATCAGCGTATTTTTGTGAGTATTTAGATACTTTGAGTATTACTATTCAGTGCAAGTTTCCTTCGGTATTATATCTGATATTCCTGTAAGAACCCGAATTTTCAGATATTATTAAATAAAAATTTAATAAATAAAATTCTTAACCTGTGAGATGGGTTCGAATAATAATATATATATGTGATATGAGGTATGTGGTATTATATTACATAGGATAATATGGACTATGTAAAATGTGTTTTTGTGATTTATAAATATATTATTAATATATATTTGTTACTTATCGTAGAGACGATCCAGTTGAGATAAAGGAGGTGGATAAATTCCTATCGATATTAAATAATTTATAGAATTATTTTATCATAGTAAGTTGGTGACATTAAATATCCTTAATGTATAATCACCATATTCTTGTGTATGTGTATTAATAACTAGTATGCTTATAATATAGGTTATTGATAAATCTTAAGCTATCCGTGAATAGGTTTGGATAGTGAAGCATGAGTTAGTTAAGGAATTAACTAATAAGAATAAATATTAGTTAATTTAAGTTGGGAGTTATATTATGGAATAATATAATGAGAGTATTGAACCTTAATTAACTATGATGATATAGTACAGTGTTTAATTTATTTAAGTAAAGGAATGAATTAATATGTGTGTTGAATATGTAATTATAGTTGGTATTTTTATATATATTACTTAGAATAGTAATATGTGAGAAAGTCTAATGTACGAATAACGTTATATATATATATACACGTTATTAAAGGGAGATGAAAATCATTATATCTTTAAATGAATACTTGAAGAAATTATTTTGGGAACAATTTATAGAAAAGAAAGAGATATGATTTTTCTAATAAAGGATATTAAAATAGTTTCTAATGTTGAATTATTTTAATAAAAGAGGGAATGTTATTTTGAATAATAATATTACCTTATATATTTTTGTATGAGGTAATAGGTATGATTAATTAATATGGTAAATATATTAAAACGTATTTGCTATATGTAATTAAATTGATGGAAATAATTTATTATAATAGAAAATAAACTTATTATCTATTTTCTATATATAATATATGTACATGTGTCGTACATATAGTTATTTGATATTATATTAAAAATAATATCATGAGACAATAAGTAAATTATTTTCTAATAACGAATGTGCTTATTTGGAGAAAACATAATATTTTATGATATGGCTAAATACATAATTTTAAATGTATTTTCAAGGGAGTTTAATTAATGAAAGGAAACTAAGTTATTTTAATATATTAAATAACTTAAGTTATTATTTGATCGTGAATATTATTATTGGAATAATTAATAGAGTATATATTAATTATTATAAGCGTAAAGGTTATACTTATTATAAGTATAATTAATTGAAGTAATTTAACATTTTAATAGCTTGAGTTATTATATTTCCGTAAAGGTTATATATAATATTTGAATATTCGATTTGTAAAATATTTATATGTGGACCTTGGATTTAATAGTTCTAATTTAATTGAACATGTTATGAGTAGTAATGTGGTGAGAGATGAGTAAGTGATGAGAATAATAATAAGCTTGAGATTAAGCTTGTGAGAAATGCCTTGTGTGGCACGATAATAGATTCGGTAATGGATTGATTAATTCAAAGATGAAAGAATTATTAATTAAACAATTAATCTATATTAATTGTTAATATAATAATATGTTGAATTATTATTATTGCGAGTGATAGCATGATAATAAGTATATTTGTTATAAACATAATAAGATTTATATTTATTTATTGTGATAATTAACTATATAAATGTTAATTAATTGTTATGGAAATTATAATTCCATTGATTTATGAGAAATAGATTAATTAATATTATTATTAATTAATTGATAAGATAAGTAATTTATTAAATTTTATGTGCAACCATGCGATATTAAAGTATAACGTATAGTAACTAACTATATATTGTACGAAATATAAAGTGCAATATGACTATGTTATTTATGAATATAAACTATATAGTAAAGTTTATTGAGTTGTAAGAGGTACATGAAATGTGGGTGTGACAATGTGTATATTAAGTATACAATAAAATAATATATCATAGATATATTGTAAACAATTATTGAATTTACTAATAGAGGAGACAATACACTGTGATGGTACCCGATAAAATTATATTCGGCATTAATAAGATGTACATGGATTATATGTATGTACACTACTTGATACATTATATTATTATTTGCTCATTATGAGTGATATTGTGTACCCTCTAATTCATTATAACCTAAGTGTTTATGAAATGAATTATGATATAGTCTTAGTAAGCACGATAGGCTATATATATAACCTTAGTGTATTGTATAGCCAGTTGCTGAGTTATTTATTGTCCCACATTATGTGCCCGTCTCATTTCTCCTTCACGTGATATGCTCCAAGCTAGTCTACTTCCTACTCCTCAAACTCAGCATTCCATAGCAAATGATGAGCAAGGGTGAGGAATTCATGATGAGTTCCACCCACTCTCACCAACTCTCCCTTATCCATTGAACAAGCTTGCATTCCTTTAGTTTAATTTGAGGTGGAATTGTAATGTCTGTGTAAACATTTGCCTATAAAATGAAGCTCTTCTCCTTCATCTTTTTCATTTGCTGAGCTTTTGCTTAAGTGTTAAGTGGAGAGCATTGCATACCTTAGTAATAGCATTCTAGAATTGAGAGAGAATTTAGTAGCAGCAAGCCCAAGTTGTTAGCAGAGGTATAATATACCTTTCATGTTCTTCAATTCATGTTTTCTAAAAATTCTGTAAATTTCTAATTCTTGAATTGAGTATGGAATCCATGATTATGTGATCAAGCAATGTTTGTTAATTGCTCCTTAGTTGCTATACTAGCTTATGCATATGTATAGACTGTCATATGGCTGATTAGAATCAAGTTCGTATTAAGTTTCTGTGTTTGGGCTGGAAAACTGCCGAAGCAGGCTGCTCTCTGGCATGAACCAGACACGGCGCAGCTGCGCCGGTTTATAACTAAGGCGCAGCGCAGCTGCGCCGGTCCCCTGTCCCAGTTTCTGTTGTCTGTTAAGTACTGTTAAGTGCTAGCATGAGATATATAATTAGAACAAGCATGTGGACATAGATAACATACATATATGATTACCTTGATATGAAATGAGCATGTGTAACGATATTAGTACACACGATTGAAGAAAAACTTATAGTTTTGAAATGAAACTTATAGTTTCGATTGTGAACTTGGACACATATGTAATATGTATATAATCTGATATTTTAAACATGATAGTATGGTTTATATTGACATGAAATGCATGCTTAAAGTATTAACCGTATACTAGTATTAGAAGTTAAGACAATTTTCGAAATGATAAACTTAAGACTTTCGAAAACGAACTTAACCAAGACTAATGTCTTTTAGATTCTGACCATTTGAGAATATTTATGTGGTTTAAATATGAATTTCTAGTGTATATGAAATACATATAGATGCCATGCATGTACTATAATTCCTTGTTAACTTAGTTTGATTTCAAATGAAAAGCTAAGGACATCAATTACCATATGAATTATGTTATGATCATGCAAGCATATGCATTAGGATGTCATTATGCCTATAGACATGTTGACATGAGCATCATTTGATGGAGCATGGATATCACCTATGCACACGTATTCAAGAAATAAAATTTTAAAGCATAAACTATGTGATTAGGTATACATGTGTAGTATAAGCACGAGCATGCCTACTTAGTATTATTTAGCCTCTTTATGTGGTAATATGACCTTGGTAGTTGGCCTGGAAATATGGACTCAATTTACTTAAGGTATATGAAAGTCCGGCATGAAAATCATGTAACTTCGAATTGGATTTGAATGTGCATGCTAGGTTTCAAACTTGAGTTAATGACCCTATAGACATATGTACGTAAGAGATATCAGTAATCTGAATGCTAGTGAATGACCTCGGGTTGTCCAGCAGCATGAAATGTCATTTCTGGTTTGACCAGTAAGTGGCGCAGCTGCGCCACTCTTAAGGCCAATACCTGCGCAGCTGCACCAGCCTGTTTTCAGGATTTGTGCAGTCTGTTTGTTCTTGATTTTGTAGTAGAATTGTATTATTACTTAAACTGCAAATCATGGTCTGACCCCTACTAGTTTATGAATATATGATAAACATAATAACCTTGCATGACTAGTTTAAAATATGACAAGGATTTTGAAAGGAGAAACTTAGAAAAGTTTGAATGTAATGGTTTCGATAAGGTTTGAGAAACATGAAAGCAATATAGATCATGTATTTATGAGCTTTAAATACGTGTCGAACACATAGCGAGTCGAGTAAAGGTGTATGAATGTTGATATTAAAAGTATACCTATACTAGCTATTATAGGAGTATATTAAGAAAGCGAAACAAGGTTCTGAGAACCAAGTTAGACAACAATGTAACCTTTATTATTACATTGACAATGTGTGATACATATAACTAATGAGTGTGATCTCTATGGTAAATATAACTGTGTAGGATTACACAAAGTGCAGAGATTCTTAAGCAGTTAAGTCGTAGTTGTTAAACTACGAATCAGGCAAGTCTTTCAGTTCCTATTTGATATATGAATTCAATAAATGTTAGTTGAATTATATTATGTTGTGATAATGTGAACTTATATATGAACTGTATATGAGATATAAATGAGATTGAAAGTTGATCTTTGATGATATACTTGTTATGTGAAAAGTAACATGCGTAGTAAATATAAACTGTTTATAAATGCATGAACTGAGTATGATGTTATACGCTATGTGATGCATGAGGACTGTTAGAATTGCTGAGCTGTCGAGCTCACTCTTGCAAATAACCACTTTTGCAGGTTAAGGATTCACGGTAAAGATTTCGTGCTTCTTGATTGATAAAGATAGATAGTATCGCATTGAAGAATATTACTTAGATTATTGTCTGGACCATGTTTAGATTCTAGATGATGTACTCGATAGTTGCTTACACTGTTTAATGCTTGTTGTATTGTAAGAATGTATTAATTAATACATAGAGGATATCGAGTTGAGTTGTAAATGTTTATACGATAACTCAGATAAGAAGGAATCATATTATATAGTTGATTCAAGATTTATAATCGGTATCAAAGTTATGGAATCAAGAAAAAAGATTTTTATTCAAAGGATATTGAAAAGTTTAAATTATTCCGTATTTTAGTAATATCGAATATGATGTAAAGCCGAGATCTTGGATATAAATAGAATTTATATTCTATATTGTAATAAACATAGTTGCATTCTTTTAAAGATGTAATAATTTGGCGATAATAGTATCGTGACTGCACCGAATCCGAGGTTTCGAAGGAACGTGGATTTGGGGGCGTCACAATTCCAGTCAAAAGTACTATTCTTTTGAGGTAAGGGATGTTATTTTCTTTCGTAAATGATGTTATTCTTTTCAATATCATTATACCAAAATATTGGCATGGATTTTATTATGAAATTCTTACTTTTTCCGTCGGAGTTACTATTCACGTATACGGAACTATTCACATATACGGCACTATTCACGAAAAAACTAAATTTTCTTATATTTATCCAAATTGTCTGTTATAGTTACTATTTTTGATTGGATTTAAGTTTTGAGCTTTATTCTTGAATTTTGCTCCACAAAGTATTATTATGGAACATTCTTGAACTTGAATAAACTAAAATACGAATCCTTAATCTTATCCTTTATTTCATTGGATTCGTTATTTATATTATTTTTCATCATCCTCAGTCCTAAAAGGTGATATAACTGAATATCTTTGGTCTGTAGAGCAAAGATGAATGATTACCTGATGAATATCTTTGGCCGTAGTGCAAAGATGGCAGGTGTTGAGATGAACATGACCATTGGTGATACAAATGAATATCTTTGGCCTATAGTGCAAAGATGAATATTTGATTTGTGATGTATATTGATTGATGTTACAGGGATAAAATATTGATGATGGACTTTTAAATCATAGAAGATAGTAGACTTTATTCTCTACTTAACTCTTCTAATGATTTGTTATTTTCGCTGCGAATATTAATCTAAAACTTGTTGTCAATAATATTTTATCTGATTTATTGAAGGCTAACGATAATTTATTTTCCATTATCTTAGTCGTAATATTCTTTACTAGGCTAGTTGAGCTCACCTTTTTCATCTGTTGTCCTCTTCAGGAAATGAGAACGTTGCGGGAACTAGTCGTGGAACAGAGTGATGGTCCGAGTTAGAGCAGTAGTAGTCATCGCTATTTTTGTAAAATAATGGGATAATAATTGTAATAAATAAAGAATGAATTTGAATGTTAATATTTCGTATTATATACGATTTGTATTGACACTCACAGTTGTGTGGTCGTATTTTGCACGACCGTGTGATATAAAAGTTTGTATTTAAATTCTGTACCATATATTTGGCGACTCAGAATAAGTTGGGTTGACTGGACCTATTCTGGGGGCGTTACAGCTACTATTAGTAACGAACGTTAATCATAATAAGGGTTTGACTTATTAATAAGGGTTTAGTATTTATTAGCTAATGTTTAGAGTTTATTAACCAATGGTTAATATTTATTAACTATGGTATATAAATCAGGGTTTATGCTTTATGGTTTATTCAGGGTTTAGGGATAATTAAAGTTGATTAAGTACAAGTTGTAGATATATAATTGTAAACCCTAATCTGTATGACCCCAACTTTTTAATGAATAAGATTTAATTTTCTCTATATATTATTTTGAAATAGTAAGGGATGATTTGATAAATGTGGTAAGTTATGGGTGGAATGTGTAAATTTTACAAAGTAAGCAAGTGGTCATTGTGTCGAAAAATATTCGTTTGATAGGAAAATATTCTTTTTGTTGGAGAATATTCGTACGACGGCGCAATCATTGGTGGACCCCACAACGGAATGAATATCGGATATAGAAAGCGACAAAAATAACTTTTTTATAAAATAACGGTAAAACTGTTATCGTTAAACTGTTGAAATACCCGGTGATAAAAATACAGTAATACGCGTTGTTGCACAGTAGCACACGGTATTGCACAGTAATTCTAATTATTGATTCTTACGTAAGAAGTCACTTACTCAATAATTGTTACAGTAATTACTGTTTAATATTTTATATTATTAATTCAATAATTGCTACCGTTGATATTTTATATTATTGATTTAATAATTGTCACAGTAACCACTGCACAGTATTTCACATTATCAAATCAATAATTCATATTATTTGAATAATATTATTAGACATCATTATTGACAATGTCTAGGAAGTTCTGTCTAGGAAAGGGGTTAGTTAATCTAATTGCGCGCCAGTAAGAAGAAATTCTTATCGGAAAGCTCCCTCTTTCCTAGGAACGACCTGGTTGTCAATATTGTAGTTCTGTAATATTATTTGTGAATAATTAATTGTTGATATATATGATAAGGAAATATTTATTCAATGTGGATATAAATGAAGGAATTAGTGCTAATGGTTGTTTTTATCAGTATATGTATTTTGTCGGAATGGAGGTGTGAAAAAGTCATCCGTATGTAAATTTGAGTCATTTTGTGTTCGAAATTTGAAAAAACTTTCTTCTACAAAGTTGTAGAGAATTAAATTTCATATGAAATGGACATAAGGTTCCTATTTTTTTTATAAAATGTCTATTTATTATGAATTATTAAAGTTTCAAAAATAAATATTTTAATATATATATATATATATATATATATATATATATAAACATGTGGTTTGAATTCTTTTTTTCAAAAATGGTGGGTGGAGTTGGTGAGGTGCGGGATTGTCAGAAGTTTGGGCTTGAAAACCATCCGTGGAATTTTTTTTCAATCTTGGTGTGCCACACAATTCATATAAATAGGGTGTTTAGTTAGAAATAAAAATCACACCAGAATCAGAAAATTTTCTCTCTATAATTTCGAGTGTATTTCTTGTGAGTATTTAGATACTTTGAGTGTTGATAACAGTGCAAGTTTTTCTCAACATAATATCCGATATTCCAGTCAAAATGACTCTCCTATTAAGATAAAGGATGTTATTTTTCTCGTAAATGATGTTATTTTCTTTTAATATTCATAATAAATGTTATTTTCTTTCATATTCCATATTATGAAAGTGATAATATTTTATTTTATATTCCTAAATTTGAACTTACCACGGTAAGTATTGCTTCTATAATTCCTGAAATGATTAGAAATTTCTGGAGTTTTGCACTTCATCTAGTACCATTTCACCGAAATAATTTTTTGAACTTTCTTGTGAAATTTTTATCTTTTCATGTCGAGTTACTATTCACCGGTTACTATTCACGGGATACTATTTAGGGTAAAAAAATTATTTTTTTTAATCTTTGATTGGATCTAGATTTTGATCTTCATTCTTGAACTCTGGATAAATTCTCTAATATTTATTCTTTATTTCACTGGATTCTTTATTCGTATTATTTTTCATCATCCTCAGTCCTAAATAGTGATATAACTGAATATATTTGGCCTGTAGTGCAAAGATGAATGATTACTTGATGAATATCTTTGGCCTATAGTGCAAAGATGAATGATTACCTGATGAATATCTTTGGCCCGTAGTGCAAAGATGGACAGGTGTTGAGATGAACATGACCAATTGGTGATACAAATGAATATCTTTGGCCCGTAGTGCAAAGATGAATATTTAATTCAAGATGTATATTGATTGATGTTACAGGGATAAAATATTGATGATGGACTTTTAAATCGTAGAAGATAGTAGACTTCATTCTCTACTTAACTCTTCTAATAAATTGTTATTTTCGCTGCGAATATTGATCTAAAATTTGTTGTCTATTATATTTTATCTGATTTATTGAAGGCTAACGATAATTTATTTTTCATTATCTTAGTCATAATATTCTTTATTAGGTTAGTTGAGCTCACCCTTTTCATCTATTGTCCTCTTCAGGGAATGAGAATGTTGTGGGGACTAGTCGGGGAACAGTGTGATGATCAGAGTTAGATATGTAGAAGTCCTCACTATTCTATAAAATAGTAGGACAATAATTGTAATGAATAAGAAATAAATTTGAGTGTTTATATTTCGTATTATATACGATTTGTATCGAAACTCATAATTTGTGTGGTCGTATTTTACACGACAGTATGTTATAAAAGATTGTATTTGGATTCTGTACCATGTATTTGGCAACTCAGAATGGGTTAAGTATTGAACCTATTTTGGGGGCGTCACATAATCCCTGGTTAATAAACTCTAAATCCTGATTTATAAATTTTAAATTCTGATTAATAAACTATAAACATATATTGGTCAAGCCAAACTTATTCTGATAAGCGTCTGCTACTGTTAGTAGCGAACGTAATACTGTAATAACCCGAATTTTTTTAATAATTAAACATTAATTGATTTTATTTTATAAAAGTATAATTGAAATAGAAAAGGTAAGTTACAAAAAAAATTCTTTATTCCTTGTTTCATTTGGAAGGTTAAGTTCTTTTAATAGAAAATTTAATAATTGATTTAATTAAAATTGAAAAGTCCACTAGGTTTTAGTAACTCCTATTTTTTTCCTTGTTATATTTAAAGAGTGGAGATGTAACCCTAATTCTATTCTAATTTGATTAGTTGAATTTCTGAGTATAATACTTATACGCACTGCAGCACGTTAGAAAAATCATAATTATTTCATCCGATGTCAGAATTGAGTGAATCCAAATCAAATTTCTTTAGTTTTTCGTCCTCTACAATTGTGAAGAAGGAAGAAAAGTTATTTTACGTAATCTTCATGTCTTAAATAACTAAAAATTGCAACTTGTCCCAATTTTCGTCACTATTTTGAACTCTTGTTTTGTAAATTCGCAACTCAGTCATATTAACTCTAAATTGAGTTATTCTTGAGCCTATTTCATATATCTTTTCGAGACTTACATTTTCGTGAAGACATGAAGAGATTTTGAAGAATCTAAAAGACCCAAAAGTCAGATTCTTTATTGCTGCATATTGAAGAAAGCTGAACAAGGAAGGTAAGTATTATTTTATATTTTGATTTTAAGTGTGGTTATGAAAATTTTTAAATTAGAGGATATTTTTAAATAAAATATAGACATGAAATTAGATATCATGATAATCAGAAATAATAGATAAATTTATATTAAGCAATATAATTTGATTGAATGTAAATGTTAAAATCTGAAATTTTTTTTAATATTTTAAGGTCTATTTCATGAGTTATATCTTTTAATCCAACCGTTAGATCGTTATAATTTTCGGATATGTTATACATATATAAGCTGAGAATATGTTCACCAATTTTGAACCGTTAAAGATTAATGTATGATTGGTTATGAATTTTAAAAAATAACTGATTTAGAATTTTTGTAGCAAAATTTTCAACAACAAGTTCTAATATTTAAAAATGTATAACTTAATGATTATAAATCCGATTTAGGTGATTCTTAAGGCTAAATTGGATTATTTGAAGTCTAGTTTCTGTTAAATTAATTAATTTGTCAAATAAATTTTAATTAATGGTGATAAGATCATAATAGTGAACTGACATCTTAAAAATAATTTATTCTATTAGGGTTTTAAGATTTCTTAAGTTTAGTTTTTGACTTTTAAGTTTGGGAGTATTAATAGTAATCTAAGGTGATAATTACAGACACATTGAATGGATTACAAACTATTATGGAATTATGAGTTTCGATTATATTTAATTCGATGCGAATATATTTAGGTGGTGGTTAAGATTTTGTATTTGATATCGTTGACATTAGAGGATAAGATTTTGTGGAGTGTGCTATACGTGATTTTGAGTATCATATACGAATTTCGTACTCTTTCAGCAATAATCTTTTTAATTTTAATTTATTCGTTTTGCTTTACGTTTAGAAGTTAGTTATTATCACCTGATATTTCATTCTTAAATTCATGTGATAGTTATGTCTTGACATTGATACTTAGAATTCGTATTTGTACTCTTTGAAATAGTTGATCATGTCAATATGTTTTGAAGACTTTATTCGTTTGTATCCTTCTTCGTATATTTTCGTTCGCATTCGAAAGTTATTTTGATCGTTGGTATCTTGTGGTAGTTAAGTATGTTCGTATTTGAAATAATTTGATGTCACTTGAAGATGGTCATGTAAGCCTTGTTATTTGAACTCCGTTTTACTTACATTTTGTAGTTCAATCCTTAGGGTATACTTGAGCTAACCACTTGTTGGGGACTAGGGTACCATAGGCATGTCCTTTTGACACCGGGGTATGACACTTTTCGTGGCGGTGTGATTACTCCACGGCGTATACTTTTGTATGCTCTAGGTATGAGTTTTGACCATTTGATATATTTGTTCAGGATATGTATGGGTGGACCTAGTATTTGATTTGATTTTATTTGATTTGTTTGGCGGATTAGTATCGTATGTGTCATGCGTACGATCGGTTTGATTTGCATATATTATGGTACCAATGTATTTTGTTAGCATTTGACTAGTTGTATTTGAGCTCAGTATGAAATTGTTACCTTATAAACATTTGATTCAGCCTTATTTTGTTTGAAATCATTTTAATTATAGTTGTCAGTTCGACAATGTTCATCATTTGTACCTAGTCTCGCTAATTTTGATATATTCATAATTCGTTCGTAATTCACATTCGTTCATTCATTCGACTCTTTTGGCTACATTATATATTGTGTGATATTTGTATATCTTTATATCTGTATTGAGTGTTTGACTCATACTGTGTTTTTCTTCTAACAGATTTTCAGGGGGAGGTTTAGGGTTTCGTGTGAAGATTGTTACCTATGACCGAATAGGTTTATTTGATTTTAGGTTTTTGATTATTGTGCTAATTTTTAGAAAATTGTATTTAATTCATCATTGATGGATTTTTAGCTATTAAATATTTTGAAGTTATTAGTGTTTTGTTAATTATTTTGAGATTTGTTGTGTTTTGCACGTGACCTATTTTTCCTATTCAGGAAGAGGGTGTTACATATACCCTTATCAATTATAACGTATTTTAAACTATAATTTAAAATTGTTTATACATCAAAAAATGATGAACAAATAAATAGTGCAAAATACATGATATGCAAAATATTAAAATTTCATTATAAATCACTAAAACTAAAATTAGAAGAAAGATTATGATTTTAAATAGTTTTAAAATTCTATTAATCAACCATAAAAAGTTTAAACACATATCTTTAATTTTGACTCAGTTTTTAGGAATTAACAAATGATATAGTAATACTCAGCATAACTCAGTTTCCAAACACATAAATTAACAAATAAATGGTGCACGGGTTTAGTTTAAATCTGTTTCCACCAAAAGATGAGATCGTTTGAAAATGGATAGAATAAGATATTATGGTTATTTTAGAAAAATGTTGAGATTAATTTTGTCTATGAATTTTTAGTCTCAAAATGGTAGGATTATAATATCTGGTTGAAGATGATATTAAATAGTTTTCCATATTAAGACATTTTATAATCCTTGAACTAATAGTCACAAATTTAAATTTAAAAACAAACAAGACATTTGAGATTAATAGTCACATCACAAGTGTAATCCTTTAAACAAACGAACATAGCTAAGTATACATAGCAAACAGAGGCCGGATCCAGCAATTTTTTCCAACAGAGGCGGATTTTAATTAATTTTTTTGTTAAAGTTAAATAAAAAAAATTTAAACTAATCATAATAATGTTTACAAATTGCAATAAATATTCATAATCCAAACTAAAAACGGAATTTCAAATAAAAAATATTTAGATACAATTTAGAATTTTATTTCGGTTACTTATCATAGTTCAATTTGAATGATTCTCCAAATGCTCAAAGCCTTAAACCAAATTTATTTTCTATATTCAAACAAAATCATGAATTAATTTCAAAGTATAAGCTAGTTTTGGTATCTTTTTATAAGTTTAAAATAAGTTTTACTTGAAAGAAGATAAACAAACTATCCAAAAATTATGCTCAGAACACCAAAAATTATACACAGTCCATTAGTTAAATGCAGAAAAATAAAGTAATTATAACAACTATAAATGAGCGAGTGTTAAAGGCTCAAAGTTATTTTTCATTTTCTATTTTTCATTATAAAATAAGTCAAACTTATTGTAAGTTATCACAATAAAAGACAGAAAATTATTCAACCAAAATGATCTCATTTTTAATTGAAGATAAAACAATCCAAAAATTAAAACTCAATCAGACCAAACAAATACTCCTATACCTATAACAAAAAAATCCAACAGGAGTAACTGTCTACGTTACCCCTTGAATAATTCCATTACTAATAACAAATACATGTTATGTATCATTTATATATATATATATATATATATGATCAAAGAAAGATTCTTTTTCCTACCCCATTTTATATGGAAATCAATTTTGTCATAAAACGACTCTCCACTCACATGATTTGACAGCAGTGGGACCCTCCTTAGTGCTGTCAAGATGCTGTAGGCCATAATGTGGGCTCCACTTGCTTCCCCAAATGGGCAAAGTGGGAATTGTGTTGTAAGCAGTTTTCCATTATAGTCTTCTGTTTTGATACCATTGCGAAACTATTTTGTATCGTACTGTGTTTGAGTAATTGAGTCTTTGGAAAATTCGAATTTTTATATCTTTTGACATATAATAAAATAACCGAGAACATGAGAAATGTTTGTTTGTTTATTTATTTATCTAGAATATTTGAGACTCACATATAGATAGCTTTAAGATTGAAATCCTACAAAATATTTTAATTATATCTTTAACAATCTCAATTTACATAAAAAAATTAAATGAAACTCTAATTTTTTGTACGGATGAAGTATATTAATAATTTGTTCGGATATTTGAAAAAATTATTACAATAATTTGTGCCTTTTACTTCATTTCTATACTTCAAACTTTTTTTATCTATCACCAATTTGTTGTATTGAATTAATTTATTACTCAATATTTTTTTAAAATAATTTTTAATTGTCATTGAGTCAAACTATATAGTATATACTAATTTGGAATATTTTTTTAAAAAAAGTTAGTATAACCAAATAAATCTCAACTTACCTATATGACATTAACGACTCCCATATTTTAGGTCACTGATAATATCAAAGTAATAATTATATCGTCGCAACAACACGTGTTGTTGAAAGTTTAAAATGTTGTCCATAAAATGTATATTAGTTCTTGTAGCATAAAAGTTACTCAAACATTATCAATGACCATATTTTATTAGCAACCTTGTTTGTGTGTTTTATTTTTAATTATATAAATTCATGTACCCGACCCTTTTTACATGTGAATCATTATACAATGAAATTATAAATGAGTTTTGGAGGAAATAAATAAATTTTGACCAAATTAAGGTAGTTTAATTACTGAAAACTTATAATAAAAAATCTTCTTTTAATTAGCAAGTAAAAAAATTACTTTATAATCAAAATAAAAATAGAATGGAAAAATATGGAATAAGAATCAAAATGAAAATAGAAGAAGGTGAAGGGGAAAGAGCAATGCTACTATCACATAATTTGAGTTACATAACGCACATACATATTTGCGGGTCTTATATGTCACGCAGGGTCCACAGTATGCGTGTGTGTATGTGAGCATTATGTGACCTAAAATTATGTGATAGTAGCATTATAGAATTTCTTAACATGTGTCCTTAGGACACATGCTAAGCACACAGTTCAAGAGAATATTTTTTTGAATTGTGTGCATATTCCATTGAACTTGGTGCAAATATAGAAATCAATGAAATATACACACAGTTCAAAAAAATATTATCTTGAACTGTGTGCTTAACATGTGCCCTTAGAACATATATTAAGAGAACCCTTATTATATTATTATATGATGATGGAGGGGAGACAAAGCAAAAAAAAGGAGGGAAACGAGATGATGTGGTTCGGGGGACAAGCCTCCGCCTTTTACAATTTCGTTGCCGGGTTAAGACCGCGACATTTAACCTCCGCATCAATGCGTACCATTCTCACGCCCTAATATTCGGCGTGTAACACACGCGTCTATCCTGCGGCTGACAAAACTATAAGATACGGGTCCCGCTTCTTGATCAACGGTTGTTATCCCATTCATGAGAAAAATGGATGTCACGCGCAGAGAGATAGTAGTGTGGGGTGGACATAATTATTTTTGAATTTTTTTTCTGTCTGTTAATGATGATTAGGTGGCAGCACCATGTGCACGCTCGGTCCTTAAGCATGCAAAGGGGAAGAGGAGTCAGTTATGATGCTTATTTCCCGCATCATCATCATCCACCATTCACGTCATTCCCATGTCATCATTTCCTCTCTTACCATAATTTATGGGAAATTTTCTCTCTTTTTGCCATAGTACGTGATTTCTTTTTTGGATGTTTTAATTTATTATAATATTTTATTTTAATTTAGGTGGGGTGGGGTGGGGTGGGGTGGGGTGGGGTGGGGTGGTTTATTGTCTTCAATCGTTATACGATATTGCCTTGTAAATGTCTTCAATGCATTTGTAATTTTAGCTTTTGTAATTTTGCCTTGTAAATCGTTATACCAAACTCACCACTCTCCTCCTTTGCATTTGTAATTTTAGCTTTTGTTGAATAAATAAGTTGTTTTTAGGTGACTAAAATTTTAAAACATGTTTGTGTAAGACCCCAGTCTTAAATTACTATCATTAATATATTTAATTAGGATCCGGTTATTATGAAATTAATTTCATGGTAAGTTCGTCAATTGATTAATACAGTGCTGACACGCAGTGTGAGAGATCACATCCCGGCCTGCGTGTCGACATTGCATTGGTCAATTGACCAAAGTCAACTTAATGCTAACCACTCCCATTTAATTATGACTTTTTTAATGAGCTTGAAATAAACTAAGATAAGTCAAGAAGATAGCATTGAAACAACTGGTTGAACCTTATTACAGTTTGAACTTTTAAACACCCTAAACACACAAAATGTCCTCTAAACAAAAGGAGCAATAATATTTTTTAGTGCAAAATATTTTTTATAATTGATTTGAATTTGTTTAATTTTATTTAATACAATTATAAATATTACGAATAGTCTTCAAAATGATCTTATCTTATCCACTTCAATTTTTTTTTATTTTTAAAAAGCTCTAATAATTAACTTTAAAAAGTCAAAATAACTTTTATATTTTTCAAATGAGATTTTTTACGAAATAAAAAAAAGATATTATTTTCAAACTTACTAAAAATATGAAATAGACATACAGTTAAACACAATTTCTTACAATTACTTTTAATATTAAATTTAAAATCTAAATTAATTATCGTTTACAAACTAAGAAAAGAAAATAAATTTAAAAAAAGGGTTGGGAGGTTGACCATGGTACGAGCTGCCTCCTCACGTGCCGAAAGCTCCGTTTCGTGATTTGGTACTTCCGGATCGGACCCACTACCCGTCATAATCAGCCTTTGGTGTTTTGTTAAATATTATCCGAATGCCAAATCTTTTAGCAATGGCATTGGGAGATTCTGATTGCTCACGAGCATTATTGGGGGTTGGTATATATTCTCTTTATTTGCTCGTGACAAAGCCCCCATCATGTTTATATTTTCACGCTCGGTCAAATGTCCTTGCATGTTTATCGCCTCATACCGTAACTTTGAAGATTCACATCTATTTGAGAATTTTATTTATCTATGAACACTGGCGGAGACAGAAATAGGGTGAAAATTATTATTAAGTTATAAATAATTTGGCGGGGGTTCGAGGACAGTGTTCTTGAGCCAATTTTTTTTAACACATTCATATTTTTAGGTCACACACACACATATATATATATATATATACATATTATATTACAATGACAATATAATAAGTAATAATATATGGTATATATACACTATTTTGATTCATAATAGACATTTTTAATCACAACTGTTTATAAATAATTAATTTATTAATTATTTTTAAAAATAATATAAATTAAATTATTATTTAGTTTAAAATATTATAGAGAGATATGCATATATTGAGAGGATACGAGTCATATGTGCTTAAAATTGGATTGACAAAGTTATAAATTTTAAATTTGACCCCGTATAATAGAATATTTATAAAATTTTAGTGGAGTCAATTTATAAATAATACTTAAAAATTTTAAAATTTATCTTATATTATAAAACATTAATTTTTTTAGTGGGGTCAATTGACCCCACAGTGCAACACTTAGATTCACCACTGTCTATGAATAATATCTTTTAGGAACAGTTACATTTTCTAGTACATTTTTAAAAAAAATTACAACAACAGTGCATCCAGAAAATATTTACAAAATATATTTATTTTTAATAGTTTATTTACAAAATTAATGTATTTAGTATCCCTTTAATTTAGGTGAGTATTTTAAATATCATCTTCATTGTTGTCATCATCATCATCATCAAAAATAAACACAGACCCAAACCTCCTCCTTGGTGACTGCTGCCATTTCCTCCCTTGCCACCTCCATTGTGATCGTCATCTCCTCCCCTCCTGATTCGCTTCCCATTCCGCCGCCGCCTCCACCTCCTCCTCTGCCGCCTCCATTATGGCCGCCTCCTTCTCCGACTCCACCACCTCCGTTATGACCACCTCCGCCTCCATTATGGTCGCCTTCTGCTGCCACCTCCACCTCCTCCTCCGCCACCTCCATTATGATCGCCTCCTCCTCTGCCTCAACCACCTCCGTTATGACCACCTCCGCCTGCATTATGGTCCCATTCCGCCACCGCCACCTCCACCTCCTCCTCCTCCGCCTCCACCACCTCCACCACCTCCGTTATGACCGCCTCCGCCTCCGTTATGGCCGCTTCCTCCAACGACAACAGCCGCCTTGCCACCTGCAATGCTTTTCACCACCCCACTATTGGTTAGGTTACTTGTGCAGTTGGTAGCTAAACCTTCATCCAAAGATAACCAATTCAGTTTTATTGGGTTACCAATTAATTTAAGAACAGTTTTCAAGTGTTACCTGATTTTTTTTTCTATAGTACAGTTAGTAACCAAACCTTCATACCAAGGTAACCTATTCAGTTTTATTAGGTTACCAATTTATTTTGAATGTGATGCAGTTGGTAGCCAAACCTTCATACCAAGGTTACCTATTTAGTTTTATTAGGTTATCAATTTATTTTGAATGTGATGCATTTGGTAGTCAAACTTTCATGCAGTTGGTTGCCAAAACTTCAGACCAAGGTAACCAATTCAGTTTTATTAGGTTACAAATTTATTTTGAATGTGATTCAGTTAGTAGCCAAACCTTCATACAAAGGTAACCATTTTAGTTTTTGTGGGTAACTAAATCGTCAAAAAAAAAAATTCAGAACAATAAATCAAGTACTTCCGGAGATTCGCGGCGGAGGAGGATGATGAAGGGGAGAAGAGAGGACTCTGTGATGAAGAAAATGAGCGGTGATGGAGATGAAGATTAGGATGGAGAAGATAATTTTTTGTTTTTCTCTTTTTTTGATTTGAATTATGGATTTATTTTTGTTTTTAGATCCCAAAGATTTGATTTGAATTATTAATTATGGCGATTATTTCTCCTTGATTTTAGATTTTCTTATTAATGTGAAATTGAATTGTTTGAATTTGAATTATTAATTATGGCGGTTATTTTTCCTTGATTTTAGGTTTCCTTATTAATGTGAAATTGAATAGTTTGAATTTGTTGCCCTCTTTTTATAATTATTTTGTGGATGCAATAATGATGTAATTACTTTTTAATTGTTGTATATTATTGTAAAGAATTCTATCTTTTAAGAGTAATGATCCATACTTATAGGCATACATCATCTATAACATTGAAAACAAAAAAATTTACCAGAATTAGAAACTAAAAATCGATGTCCGAATAAGGGTTTGACTTATTAATAAGAGTTTAGGATTTATGAAACAAAGTTTAGGGTTTATTAACCAGAGTTTATAAAACATATACATAATTATAAACCCTAAACTTTAGTCGTTCAGTTTATAATCCTAGTTGTTCTTTTTTATTTTTAATGATATAGATGATGTATATCCTATAAATATTCATAACAAATACATGTTATGTATCATTCCCCATCTTTTAAATACAAAGGTAATGTTTGAGTTTCAAATATAACGCGTTAAAATTGATGCAATATGTTTAGACTTTTAAATGCATTAAATGATATTGCTATAGATCGAAAATACCCAATGACGGTTACAGTTGACTTTAATTTCTGAATATATTTGAATTTATCAATATGTATATAAGAAGAATAATCCATAGTCACAATTGTAAAAATTACATAATCTACATCTTTCATCGTTCAAAATATGATCGAATGACTAAGTATTTCAATCGTTCACACAACTAAACTGTGGACATAGGAGGCCTACCATGTGATTTGTCAAAAATATTCAATATTTTTTTCTAAAATAATCATTATCTGCACAATTAAACTACAGACACCAATTATCGTCCGCATAACTAAAGTATGGATGAAAGTCAAATTTGACTTATTGTTCGCAGTTTAATTTGTTATCGTTCGGCAAACTAAACTGCGAACGATAATAACTCTAGCCAATCGATCACATTTTTGACGGTCAGAGTCTGTTGTAAATTTTAAACTATATATATATGTAATGGTCTTCTTGAAACTATTAATTATAAAATTAAAAGTTGCCATTGAGAAATATCATTGTCAATGTATATTTAAATAAAGGATCCTTTACAATAATATACAATATTTAGTAAGTAATTACAATAATAGTGCACTCATACAATATTTACACAATTAATACACTTTCTATATTTATTTACAATATTAGTGCAATTAGGATACCTTAATTTATAGAATTAGTATAGGATTCAATTCATAATAATAAGGAAACCAAAAATTAAGGAGAAATAACTGCCATAATTAATAATTTAAATTCAAATATCTTGGATCTAACAACAAAAATAAATTCAAATTCAAATATTCAAAATTTGGCAACGTCATCTTCCTCCTCCCCTTCGCCGGTCATTTTCCTCCTCCCCGTCGCCGGTGAGACCCAATTTTATGTCAAAAAAATAATAATAAGAACACTGCATAGGAAAGAGAGAGATAAGAGAGTGATGTGTAATATAATGTTGATAACCAAACCTTCGTACCAAGGTAACCAAACGTTTATACCAAGGTAACCAAACCTTTATATCAAGATAACCAATCTACCTCCACACCTGCAATATGAATTGGTTACCTTGGTATGAAAGTTTGGCAACCAACTGCATGAAGGTTTGGCTACCAACTGCATTACATTCAAAATTAAGATTCGGTTACCTTAGAATGAAGGGTTGGTTACCTTGGTATGAATAATTGGTAACCAACTGCATGAAGTTTGGTTACCAACTGCATCACATTCAAAATAAAATTGGTAACCTAATAAAACTGAATTGGTTACCTTCATACCAAGGTAACCAACACAGTCATACCAGTATGACTGTTTGGTTACCAACATATGAGGTTTGGTTACCGGTGGAGTTGGAGAATGGACCGGTGGTGGAGGGGAAGCAACGGGTGGTGGAGGGGCCTCCACCGCGGCCAGTGGCGGGGCCTCCACCGACAACCACCTTGGATCGATTTGGGGGAGGAGGAGAAAGCGGGGTGGGAGGAGGCGGAGGAAGGGGAGGGGGAGGGGGAAGGGGTGGGGTGGGGCGGGGGCGGGGGCGGGGGCGAGGACGGGAGGAGGAGAAATGGGGGGGGGGAGGAGGGGATGGCGGTGGGAGACGGAGGGAGGGGGTGGGGTGTGGGCGTGGGCGTGGGCGGGGGGAGGAGAAGGGAGCCGGAGGAAGGGGAAGGAGAGGGTGTGGGGCTGGGGCGGGGGCGGGAAGATTAGTGGCGGTGGCGGGGGTGGGGAGGCTGCCGGTGGAGCAGTGGCGGGGGGCGAAGGTGAGGAAAAAGGTTGCGACGGCGGAAGAGGAGGAAGAAGGCGACGACCGAAGAGGAAGAAGAAGGCGGTTACTCCATTGATTCGTTAGATAAAAATATGGAGGTTGATAAGAGGGAGAGAAGATTTAAATCCCTACAATCATGGACTATTATCAATAACTCATTAAATTAGTCAACTAAATAAAAGGGATAAGATTGCACTCTTTTTATAATTAAATATTGCATATGCACTCTTTTTGTAATTATTTTGTTTGTGCATTTTTTTGTAATATTTTAATAAAATGTACTATTATATGTAATTGTTCCTTAAATAAATGAGTATTAGTATTCCAGTTTTCACTATTTTTTAATTTAACCATAAAGATTAAGTTTGCCAAATAATATGGGACAAAGGAAGTAATTCACGTCATATAACGCACTTGTAAAATGAAGGAGACAAAATCACTCCGCGGTGTGCGTCTCCCAGGCCCTGATCCATAATTTTAGGCTTTAAAATATGTTTGCCTATCTGGGCTGCGGCCCTAAATGGTATCTTTAAATACAGCTACAGCTATGAGCGGCCCTCCATTTTCTTAAGCCTCCTACTTTGAAGGAGAAAGGATTAGGCCTATGCTAGGGCTATATGAATTACTCCAAAAAAAAAAAGTATATACAAAAGATTATATACATATATATACTCTTATTTATTATTTGGACTGCAAATTTTACTCGGCAATTTGTCAGGCCATAAACACCTATGTTGGGCTTGGATGCCTAAGGGCCTTTATAACCAAAAATTTTCACTCC
Organism: Panax stipuleanatus; assembly: GCA_020205555.1. NCBI lineage: Eukaryota > Viridiplantae > Streptophyta > Magnoliopsida > Apiales > Araliaceae > Panax > Panax stipuleanatus. The sequence continues at coordinate 129,380,247 of CM035122.1, read as the reverse complement.
AAGGTGGGGATTGCAAGTTCAAATTCAATTCAGGAATGTGGAAGAATATGAAATAAATGATTTAATTTATTAGAATTTGTTTGATATTACAATATTCATTAAAAAAAATTAAATTTTAAATCCTTAACATTACTCGTGTGAAAGTGATTTATTTCCAGTTTTGTACATAATGGATAAGAGAAACGCTTCAAAAACACCACACGATTATTCGTTATGAGAAAAAAGAAAGAAAAGGAAAATAATTTATCTTAACCTACTCCAGTAAAGGTTATCTTGAGATATACTCCCTCCGCATCTTAATATATGTTGTTTTAGATGATTTTATTTTTTCTTAATTATTTGTCGTTTTATATAATTTAGGAGAATTAACTATAATCTTTTCAAAATTACTCTCATAAGAAAATGTTACATATGAGAGAGAGTATGGGATAAATATGATAATTATGAGAATTTAAGGGTATTATTGACAATTGATATCACATTTAATATTATACAATTATTTTCTTAATTTTTGTACACAATTCTAAAACGACATATATTAAGGGCCGAGGGGTGTACATTATAGCAAAAATTTTGAGTTTTGGAGTTTCCTATTGGAGCTTAGTGATTTATTACGTTGGTCTAACCAATGTTTTCAGAACCAGACATGTCATCAAAGTTTGAATGGATGGGTTATTAATTGAACCAGTGGTTGAATTATTATTGAACCGAAAACGTTATAAATATATAAAAATATATATTATTAGTAATTAATAAAATTTTAAAAAAACTCATCTTTTATCAACTAAAAAAATAATAAAATTGGTTAATTTTAATATTAAGATAATTTGGTACAAAAAAATGTTAAAAAAATTAAAAAAAAAGGAACTTAATCGTTTTTACCCGTTGAACTACCGATTTGACTGGTAATCAATCGATTTAATTTGAATTTTGACCAATTTAATTTAATCGAGTTAGACCAGAATATAGAACCGGTTTCCAATTCAATCAATTGAATTGACCTGTCGGAACAGAGTTTCAAAATAGTGGTCTATAATCATTATGAGAAAAAGCTTGAGAGCGATCAAAATCTTATGAATAAATTAATGAGAAACTAAAGGCGGGTCTTTTGGCCTCTCCATATCCCCACGCCATTTTAATTTGGCAAAAAAATAAAATAATAAAAAGATCTTGAGATGGATTTGATAAAACCATTTTACACAACTATTTACTTATTTAGAGACACACTAATTTAGCTACTTGCTTTGCTTCTTTTTTTTCATGGCAAATAATATAATAAGACCACAACATCCTCTCAAGTGTACTACTCTCCAAAAATACACATCTTTTTAGACAATCATATCTCAATATATGAAGTATGAAGATCTACCACAAACCTTCACTTCTCTTTTTATATTCTCTCTCATTTCATCCCCCCGCCCCCCACACCCACCCATGCACCCACCCACCCACTCACCCAGTGGCGGAGCCAAGGGGGGCATGGGTGGGCGGCCGCCCCCTGACCGAAAATTTTTCAGTGTATATTATACCTCCTTCCCCACATCATTCCCACCTCCGCCCCCCTCTCGCCGGTGTCCCCCCCCCCCCCCCCTTTGGTCCATCCTGCCTCCGCCACTGCACCAACCCACCCACGCACCCACCCACCCACCCACCCAGGCAAAATAAGATCATCTACAAACACCTTCCTCCATATTCAGCATTCCTAAATAATGCCTGCTTAATGTCTGCTGAGCTTATAATTCCTCTCTGCTCCATTTCCTATCACCATTAAAGTAAGTAAAAAAAATCAGTAATTATTAATTAACAAACATGGATCATCTATGGCTCATGTAAAAAGTGATATAATTTTTTTAAAAAAATTAATAATTAAAAGCTGGAAAAAATAATAATCAAATTTGGTTAAAATTTGTACCTCTGAGCAAGAAGCTTGCATTCCAAAGTCATTAAAGCAGCTAACAACACACTGTTGAATATCAAGGCCTAATGCTTCTAATGTTGTCACAGTTGACAGCAACAACCCTGGCTTCCCAGCACAACAAATTTCAATCCGGGTATCCATATTATTCCTCCTTTCCACATCAAACTGCCCATCAACAAATCATAATAATTAAAAAATAAATCCTCAAACCTCAATGAATCGAAATAATTAATGATGGTTAATATTAACGGAACAAAAACGACGTTGTCAGAACAACAAGTGTCGTTTCGCTGACACGCAAGCGGAGAGATCACTCTTCCGCCTGCCTGTGTGTCAGCACTGTATTGGACATGGAGTTTACTCCATGCTAACCGGATCTATATACCGGATCTATATACGTACCTTTGGTGAATTTCTCAAAAGACCTTCATTAGGCTTTACATGTTTGAAGATGCTTTTTAAGCTTCTTAGCTGCTGGTGATCATTTGGCCTCACTTCAATCTCTTCTTGCAAATGATTGATCCTCTCTAGGAGTTCCTTCATGTAGTCTATAGTGTCTCCAAGAATTGATGTCCTGTCCATCTAAAATAAACAAAAAAATTGATCAAAATAGCTAGGGAAAATGATCATGTAGGAGTAATTTTTAGAAGAATGTACGTACGGACCTTGCTTATCTTAGGAACAACAGATCTAAGCATGGAAAGCCGGTCATTCAATCGCTTCCTTCGCCTTCTTTCTGCCATTAGATTCTTTGATGGCTGCCCCCCATTCATGAATTTCTTGACTTGAGTCTTTTTTTCTAAGCAAATACCCATATTGAAAATGGGTGGAATTTCAGGGGACTGAATTGGCTCCATTTTACAAGAAGAAGAAGCAGCAGCTTGTACCTCCATGAATGAACAATCTTCTTGAAAAATATTATCAAGTTTGTTGGTAGATGAATCAGTGAGTTCTGGAGCTGCTGCTGATAATAAAGCTTCGTCTCCAAGTGGGGTATTATAAAATTCAGTGAATATTGGGGAACAATTGAAGGCTTGCCGATCGAATGGGAAATTGGGAAACTCATCATCAAAACAAGAATTATGGGGGAAAGGGTTTTCAAGAAAAGAATCAACGTTAGTGTAGAAATCATTTACCCCTTTTGGAATATTATTATTATTGGTACCTAATTCCCAAGGTAGGGATAGCAACTCCTCCAACAAATCATGCCCATTATACTCCATCTCTTTCTCTCCGAGTTAAGTTGGGAGGATGAGGAACCTTCATAATATGAAGCTGCAGCAAGTGGGGTTATATATATATATATATTAAGAGTGCAAGTGTAAAGGACGTATACCATCAATAAGATTCCTCCCTCACCCACCCCCCACCCCCGACCCCTCACCCCTCACCCTACCCATACCCCTCACGCAATATTCAAATACCCAATACCCAATAACTTATTTTAAAACGATCTATAAGTTAAAAAGTTTAAATTTAAAGTGAATTATAAGTTAGTTATAATTTTCGGTATCCGTTTGACTTGTACATTAGAATTTAAGTTAAAATAAGTTTGAATGTATTTGATTGATAATGATTTAAAAATTAAAAGATAAATAGTAAATATTACTAAAAAAAATATTAATAAAAAATTAAGCGGATTCAATATTTTATCATAAGAATCATTATTTCAACATTGATAAAACATTTAAAAGAACTATAATTTCAATATTCATGATTTTTTAATTTCAATTGAGAGAATACTTTGGAATTGGAGGTTTGGCAGGGGCACTATATTCTACGTGTGTACATTAAGAATTGATAAATATTATTGCCGTACATGAGCATAATGATGGTTAGTAACGAATTTGATCTTTAGTGTGAAGTACATAATTCTCCTTGGTTTAATTTAACCTATGAATTTTCCTTGCAGTTTATTATAGGGTGGGGTTTCAGGTGAGGCATTGGACTTGGTCTTTCAATTGGGTGGTGGTGGTGAGCATTCTTTTATCTACTTGCTTGGTTGTATTTATATTGATGTTTAGTGTTATTTAGGTCAATTTTATATTGATGTTTATTACTACTTGAGAAGTTCAATTTTGTATTGGATAGATTACTTTGTGGGTAATGCAATTGGGATTTTGGAATATTGAATTGAGCAATTAGCAGTTAAAAGTAGAATTTTTCTTGAATTTGCTTGAAATTGAGTATAATATTTGTGCGTGGATTTTGATTTAGCTTGCTTTGGGTTCAATGATATTTTGATTTGGATTGTTATCCGAATTGCGAATTTGAGTTGATTCGAACTCCAAGTGTTTGTAGTATTGTTTCAATGAGGTGGAATTGTCTATTTGTTTGATTTTTACTAATTGCTCAACTCTTTAATTTTTATTTTTTTGTCCAAAATTTTCAATTTCATTTTTCATATATCCAGTCTATTTTCTGTTTTTTAGTCTTGAACGTGTTTGTGTAATTCCAAATTTTCATATTTGTTTTGGTTGTTCTCTAGGTCCTACTCCAAATTAAGTTATTGAGCTCATGAATACAAAAAATCTCACTCTACCTCATGTAAAGTGGCATTTACAGGTACAACACAACAAGAAGAAAAATATTATTTTCAACTCTCTCTTTAGAATTTAAAATTTGATTTTTTTTTCGTTGCTCACATAATTACAGCCGGTCTTTGGACCCGCTAAAAGTACTCAGAAAGTCTATTAAGTAGCTGCTTGATCTATAATAAAGGCTGCAATATAAGGTGTTACTGGTAGTGTATCTTATTAATCACTACTAATTTCTAACACATCAAATCCTGAATTTGTTCCAACATATTAAATCTTTATTATTTTAGATTTTTGATTTCGTTTAGGTGTTGAGTCCACCAGACAATTGGACAAAAGATAAAGGAGATTTTATGAAGTTGGATTGAATTTTGGTGTTACTCGGCTACACTTTAATATGGTTTGTCAATGTGGGTTTTGAAATTAATTTTTTGGTGGTTTCTAAGTTTTGTTGTGTGTGGAAATATGCTTGGGGTTGTATATAATTAATTTTTGTTTTAGAAAATCGAAAGTGATTTTTATTACTTATATTGTTTTCAGGTATATATGGAAGCATGCATGGGGTTGTTTTCCAGTGAAGTTACATGTAGATAACATTCAATCCTTTGATCCCCATTAGGCTTATAGTAATCCATTTTTTATCCATTTCTTTCATTTCGAAATTATAGATTGTTTTTTTATCTATTTCTTTCATTCTCTCGGAATCATGGATTAATTTTTTATTTTTTTCAATAGATTGGTGCATAAAGTATTGCGTAAATGTTGTTGATTGAAATCTTTGGATTTAAGCATCGAGTATTCTTGGGTACATGCAACATGAATATTTTTATGATATTATGGACTTCATTTACGTGGTTGCGTTAGTTGGTAAATGGTTGTGTTAGGCAAAATTGTGGCGTGATAGTTAGACATTTAGTAACTTTTTTGGGTATGAGAACAAATTGTCTATACAGGTTGAAAATTTTTTGATGTCCCATTTTTAGGGGAAACTTTGGCCAATTTTTTTTGAAATATATTGAGGATTTAACTTTTTGGCCAATGAATTTATTGCTAATTGTTTGTTTTGTTTTTGGTTACTCAGTGTCTTTAGGCACAAACACAAGATCAATTGAACCAATCATTTTGATTTGTTTTAGTTTTGCTTAGATTTTGAACTTATTGTTATATCAATTTTTATACGGGAGCTAATATGGATGTTAATTAAATATATGTTGTTGTGGTAGTTGATGAATTATTTTGTTAATACAGAATTGAGACTTACTCAAATTCAGTATTTGATGTTTTTTAAATTGCATCGTGTCTTCAGGCACGGGTTATCCCTAGTATATATATATTAAGAGTGCAAGTGTAAAGGACGTATACCATCAATAAGATTCCTCCCCCACCCCCACCCCCACCCCCATGCAATACCCAATACCCAATAACTTATTGTAAAACGATTTATAAGTTAAAAAATTAAAATTTAAAGTGAATTATAAGTTATTTATAATTTTTGGTATCCGTTTGACTTGTACATTAAAATTTAAGTTAAAATAAGTTTGAATGTGTTTGACTGATAATGACTTAAAAATTAAAAGATAAATAGTAAGTATTATTAAAAAAATATTAATAAAAAATTAAGCGGATTCAATATTTTATCATAAGAATCACTATTTCAACGTTGATAAAACATTAAAAAGAACCATAATTTCAATATTCATGAGTTTTTCTTCTTTTTCTTTTTTTTGACATAATATCCGTGAATTATTATTATTATTATTATTATTATTGTTATTGTTATTGTTATTAGCCGACATGTGGATAATAATAGGGAGAATATAATTAACATCTCTCGAGGGAGGAGCAATGGTGCGAAAGCGAAAACAAAATACACCAAACGTCTCATTAATTGTGTTAAAAGGACAAATTGGGTATATAAAAAATTAAAACTAATACTATATCTGTTCCATAATATATGATGATTTAGAGTTAAAAAAAATAATTGTATAGCATTAAATATAGTATTAATTTTTTATAATATCATTTACCATATACTTATCTTATACTCTCTCATATGTAACATTTTCTAATGAAGGGTAATTTCAAAAAAATTGTGGCTAATTTTCCTAGATTATATAAAACGTCAAATAATTTGAGAAAAATGAAATCATCTTAAACGTCATGTGGGACGAATGGAGTAGATAATTAAGGGTAAACTTGTATCTTTGCTAATTTTGGGTAAAAAAACACTACCAGGGATGCACTTGTTAGATAATTAAAATTTGACCCCATAATCTAATTTAGTAATTTATATATAATCTTTCAATACATATAAACATAAGAATTAACTTGAATCAAAAGATGAGATTAGTTGGGAAAACGAGAAATTGTGAAAGAAATGTATCTTCACTACTACTCCTCTCTATTTGTAAGAATTGGTAAGTTGTGTATTTCTAACTTTGAAGAGAAAATAGGTGTATATAATAATGTCATGTCATTATATAGAGGGAATAATGTGACCAACACTAATAAATCAAAACCCTAACGAATTAAAATCTCAACTTTTCATCAAAATATTAAGCCCAAGTTAGTTATACAAGTCATCATAATAATTAACCAATAAGTCTACGCAGACAGCTTTTGGGGACCGGAAAATGGGATCGGTCCAATTTTTTTTTCTCTTTTAACTCTCAAAAAATTTATAATATTTATTGGAACTAGAATTTTTACAGAATTTAGTGATTTAGGTGTAATTTGGATACATGTAAAAAACAGGGTTGCAAAGACTGTACAACCCTGTTTTTTATATGTATTCAAATTACACCTAAATCACTGAATTCTGTAAAAATTTCAATTCCAATAAATATTATAAATTTTTTGGGAGTCAAAAGAAAAAGAAAAATAAAAATTAAACCGGTTCAATTTTCCGGTCCCAAAAAGCCCTAAAATGAGATATGACGATATAAATCAAAGATGATTATATTAATATATTCAACATATCATTTATTGATAGATAATTTAATTTTTATTTAACCCGATAAACCACATAATTACAGGTCGGATCTTGTCAAATCCAATAGCACTGTCTCTAGACCCACCAAATTATTCACTAATTCCAGTGAAATTTTTTTTTGTCTTGGTCACTGACTGGGATGTAGTATGCCCTTTGGCCATTAGCTAAGACTACACTGAAATCTGTCTTTTTTTTTTTTTTTGGTTCCATTCTCTAGGTACGTGAGTTCATGTCTTTTTCACAGAAATCTGATACGTCAAACAAACTAGATATTTATGTCTGAATATATATTCTGCAAAGTTTGACCCACATTTCTGCCCGAACCGAAATGGATGGAGTTAGCTTTCATAGACCATGTCAGGTTCTTTGTACTCATAAACTTCTCTAGTTTTACTATGGTAATTGTTAAAGGAAACTGATAAATTTACGACAAAAATAATATTTTCACATAAAAATAACGTCGGAAATATTAAAAAGTAATGTGAAAATATGAATTTATTTATTAAATTTACAATACTTTTTGTTATTTATATAACAAAAGTGTTGTTGTAGATGTATAGCGTCGGTGAAAACCGTCCCTATAGGATCTATAGCGACATTTTTTGTGTGAAAACAATAAATTCTATTGTGAATTTAACAGTTTTCTTTTACTATACCTACTTTCCCATAAACACAATTATTTTCCTCAAGTACTAGCTTACTAGCTTCCAAATTAAAACAAAAGGAAAAAAAAAAAGACCACCAAACATGATGTAACACATCGAAAGATATAGAACAAATTTATGTGTATATAAGGAATTAAGTTGTTAACAATAATACTTTTAGTCATGATCTTTTGAGTGAGCCCGTGGTGGACTAAGATGGCCTAAAAAGATACTATTGAACTAGTAGTTTAAGACCTTGTTTGGTTGGATTTGATTTGATTCAGACTTGGAATTTGACCCAAGATTTGTTTCGGACTCGAGATTTGACTTGGCCCGTGTTGTTTCATATGATATCAGAGCTTAGATTATGATCATGTAGATTGTTTTTTAGGCTTGACCTGTGAGTTATGGGTAGACCACTTGTAGTTATAAGATTTTATTATAGTGTTTGTGTTGCGTTTGATCTTCGTTCTGCATAATTTTGGCTTTGATTATATGTTTTGCTCTATCTGTTCTTATTTGTTTGATTTTGTATCATAGATAACTCGTAGGTCTTCGAGAATTGTTGGGAGGCAGGGTAATAACGGTAGGAGGGGTCAGAGGCAACCACATATTGAGTCTGTTAACACGGGTGAAAAAGTTAGGACTCAAGGTAATACAGCGATAACCCTGACTATGGTAGCAGCAATGGTGAATGAGGCAATTACGCAGACAGTAGCACATACTATGTAGGGTATTTCGTACGTGCAAGGAAATCATCATGCAAATGGTGTGGGGGTGATGCAGAGATACCACAGCATGAGCAGAATGATGCTCCCGAGGATCAAGTGGGTCAGCCAGTACAGCCGTTATATGTCTTGTTAGAGAGGTTTATTAAGCAGAAGCCCAAATCTTTTCATTCAGCTCCGACTCCGATTGATGCGGAGAATTGGATCGTCCACTTGGAGAAGATTTTTGATATGATTGGGTGTTCAGAAAATCAGAAGGTGAGACTAGCAGTTTATAAGCTAGAGGATGGTGTTCAGCGATAGTGGACATCATTGAAGGCTACGCAGGGAGATGGATTCATGGATGCACGGATGCACTCATATGGAGTGATTTTTGTGACCTTTTCTATCAGCAGTACTTCCTAAACACTGATAGGGATGCATACTCTAGGGAGTTTGTGTCTATTCAACAGAAGGAGGATGAGACTATTACTGATTTCATGCCGAGATTTACTAGGCAGACTGGTTTTGAGGGTTTAACAGCAGGGACAGTCGCACAACAGGCAGAAAAATTCGAATGGGCTTTGAAATATGAGTATAGGATATTGATCATCCTCACTATATTACAGATGTGTTCTAGGTGACTAATGGAACTAAGAGTGTAGAAATGGAACATAAGGACTTTCGAGCTTCCAAATTAGAAGGGTTAAATACTTTTTTGGTCACCGTACTTTATGTCAACTTACAAGTGAGTCACTCAACCGTTTTTTCTTACAGTCAACTCAATATACTTTTGTTTACTTACAAACTGTTAGAAAATCTATTACATCATGTTGACTTTAAACGGTTTGCCACGTCTGATGCCACATAAGAGAGAGAAAGCTGACATGGCAAGAGAGAGAAAGTTGACATTAAACTCGTGAATGATGTGGCCACTCTTGAGTGGAAATAAAATAATTTTTTTTTAAAATAAAATAAAATCAAAAAAGTTATAAAAAAATGGAAAAAATAAAAATAAAAATTTTCTTATTTTTGTGATTATTAGAAAATGAATTTTTAGATAATTAGTAACAAGTATAATTATTTAAAAAATTATAAAAATAAAATATACTAAAATTACAAATCAATTCTTATTGATTTTATATACATAATGTTAGTTCCCAGTAGGCACACAATAGATCTAGAAGGGGGGGTTGAATAGATCTTTTTTGATTTCAAATACTTTTCCAGTTTATTTTGTATTGCTAATAAATTAGTATATGACAAACATAAGAATCTTTTCAAGTATAGCGGAATAAGTAAAAGATCCCTTTCATTGATATTCATAAACATTCATACATTGTTCATGGAGTTAGTTTAGTTGTAAGTAGTTAATACATACATAGCAGTTATAGCAGTTAGGTACATAATGTAAATGATATAAAGTAAATGACCGAATGTAAAAGACACAAGGGGTTTTAAGTGGATCAGAGACTCAAGCTCCTAATCCACTCTTCTGCTTCTCTAGCAGGAAATCCACTAAGGAAAGGGCAGCACCCTGAATCACTAAGATTCCTTCAAGGCCAGTAGCCTTGAAACTTCAGTTCACTAAGAACTCTTCAAGCCAAGCAGGATTGGAACTCCTCTAGTTTACTAAGAACTCTTCAAGGCCAGCAGCCTTGGAACTCCAGTTCTCTACGAACTCTTCAAGCCAAGTAGGCTTGAAACTTCATTTAGTCCCTCCGGACAAGGACCCCTCAGGCCCTGGCTGTAAGACCCCAACTTTTATAAATAAAGATTTAATTTTCTTTATATATTATTTCGAAATAGTAAGGTGTTGATTGATAAAGGTGAAAGTTATGGGTGAAATGTGCAAATATTTTAAAATGAGCAAGTGGTTATAAAATATTCTTGTTGTCGGGGAATATTCGTTTGGTCGTGGAATATTCTTGTTGTCGGGGAATATTCGTACGACGGCGCAGATATTTGTGGACCCCACAACGGAATAACTGTCGGATATAGAAAGCGACAGAAATAACCTTTTTACAAAATAACGGCGTAGTTGTTACCGTTAGTACTGTTGAAATACCCGGTGGTTAAAATACAGTGATACGCGGTGTTGCACAGTAGCACACGGTATTGCACAGTATTTTGAATTATTGAGTCTTACGTGAGAAGGCACTTACTCAATTATTGTTACAGTAATTACTGTTCAATATTTTATATTATTGACTCAATAATTGCTACGTTGCTATTTTATACGATTGATTCAATAATGGTTACAGTTGATATTTTGTATTATTGATTCAATAATTGTCATTACACAGTATTTCGCATTATCAACTCAATAATTCATATTATTTGAATAATATTATTAGATAGCATTATTGATAATGTCTAAGGAAGTTCTGTCTAGGAGGGGTTATTTAATTGCGCGCCAGTAAGGAGAAGTCCTTATCGGAAGGCCCCCTCTTTCCTGGGAACGACCTGGTTGTCAATATTGTAGTTCTATAATATTATTTGTGAATAATTAATTATTGATTTATATGATAAAGAAATATTTATTTTGTGGATATTAAAGAAGGAATTAGTACTGATGTGTTTTTATCAGTATTTTGGTGTGAAAAATCATCTGTTTGTGAATTTCGGATAATTTATGTTGGGAATTTGGAAAAACTTTCTTCTGCAAAGTTGTAGAGAATTAAATTTCCTATGGAAAGGACATAGAATTTGTATTATTCTGACAAAGGGGCTATTTATTATGAATTATTGAAGTTTCAGAAAATAAATATATTATTTAATGGGTGGGACCCACTTTTGTTGTTTTGTTGAAAAAATCAGATTTTTGGTAGCAGCCGGCGGCGGAAGAAAATAAAATAAAATAATATATTTATTCATTTAGTCTCCTTTGGCATCCTAAGCTTTTCCTATAAATAGGGTGCTTAGGTTAGAATTGAAAATCACACCAGAATTCGAAGTTTTCTCTCTCTATAATATCGAGCGTATTTTTGTGAGTATTTCAATACTTTGAGTATTAGTATTCAGCGCAAGCTTCCGTCGGTATTATATCCGATATTCCAGCCAGAAGTGTTGTTCTTTTGAGGTAAGGGATGTTATTTCTTTCGTAAATGATGTTATTCTTTTCAATATCATTATACCGAAATATTGTCATGGATTTTATGTTGAAATTCTTACTTTTTCCGTCGGGGTTACTATTCACGTATACGGCACTATTCACGTATACGGCACTATTCACGGGAAAATTTATTTTTCTTCTATTTGTCCAAATTGTTTGTTAAGGTTACTATCTTTGATTGTATCCAAGTTTTGAGCTCTATTCTTGAATTTTGCTCCATAATTGATTATTACGAAGTATTTGTGAATTGGATAAACTAAAATACGAATCCTTGATCATTGTCTTTTATCTCACTGGATTCGTTCTTTAAAATGTTTTTCATCATCCTCAGTCTTAAAAGGTGATGTAACTGAATATCTTTGGCCTGTAGAGCAAAGATGAATGATTACCTGATGAATATCTTTGGCCTGTAGAGCAAAGATGAATGATTACCTGATGAATATCTTTGGCCTGTAGTGCAAAGATGACAGGTGTTGAGATGAATATGACCACTGATGATACAAATGAATATCTTTGGCCTGTAGTGCAAAGATGAATATTTGATTCGAGATGTATATTGATTGATGTTACAGGGATAAAATATTGATGATGGACTTTTAAATCATAGAAGATAGTAGACTTGATTCTCTGCTTAACTCTTCTAATGATTTGTTATTTCCGCTGCGAATATTGATCTAAAGTTGGTTGTCCATTATATTTTATCTTATTTGTTGAAGACTAACGATAATTTGTTTCCCATTATCTTAGTCATAATATTCTTTACTGAGCTAGTTGAGCTCACCCTTTTCATCTGTTGTCCTCTTCAGGAAATGAGAATGTTGCGGGTACTAGTCGGGGGACAGAGTGATGGTCCGAGTTAGAGCAGTAGTAGTCCTCACTATTTCTAATAAATAGTGTGATAATAATTGTAATGAGGACTTAGTTTGAATCTTAATATTTTCTACATATTTGTACTGAGACTCACAGTTGTGTGGTCGTATTTTGCACGACCGTATGATATAAAGTTTGTATTTGAATTCTGTACCATGTATTTGGCGACTCAGAATGGGTTGGGTTGAATGGACCTATTCTGGGGGGCGTCACACTAGCTACTTGTTGTTGTTGTTATTTGTGCTTTACTGCTAAGATGTCTTGAAGATTTATCATCTCAGGTACTTAGCAGCTTGGCATGGTCCTCTTTGCATTCTGCGTAGAGTCTGGACCACTTCATCTTTGGTGCAGTTGAGCTTCTTTCTGTTCTGCTCATCTTCATCTGATGTCAGCTGTGCACCATCACCATCCGGGTTTGCTAAGGTTTGACATTGCTGGTCCATTTCTTCTGGTCCTTAACATTCCCTGAACCCTTCTTGAATGGTATGCAAACATGGTTCAGCATCTTTTCCTTTTCATCTTCTGGTTCTTCATGGTGATCCGTAGTGTGGCTCTTAGGATCTTCTTTCTGCTCAGTCACTTTTCTGAATGCTATCTTCCTGGCCTTCTCGGATTTCAGTTTAGCTTCCATCTTTAATGGCATCCTCATCGTTGTTGAGTGAAGCTTTAGTTTGCTTCAGTCTTTCTTCAAATCTGCTTCACTTCCACTTTCGTAGTCTCACTGCCACTGAGACTTGTTTTGTTCAGCTCTGGTGGAACTCGTAGAGTCAACAATATAGCATTTCAATAACTCAACGATTCTGCAACTCAGCAACTCTTGATCTTTGAAGCTTCATCTGTTAAATACCCTTCCATGATCTTTTCGTTGGAAAATAGCCGTTGGAAGCTTTTTGAATTGCTTTGCAGATCTCGAGTTATTTGGTGCAGACTGCTGATGTGACGTGACAGCTCCTTTATGACTTTAGTGACACAGCAGTCTGCTATTTCACTTACCACCTCAGAGATGTCACCTTTCCGTGTCAGGCTGGTAGTCACCTTTATTTCTCCTTTCTGATTCCTTGATTTGAATCTACAGGAGTTGTCCTTCTACATCGATGCTCTCAATCAGCAACGTTCGAATATTAATCTTCAGATTAAACCGTTGTCAATGCTTCAATCTTTAGATGACCGAACTCTACGATTCTGATGCAGATGTTCTTGGACATTGATCGTAGTGTGTCTTGTTGAATGTTGCTTATAGACTTGTTAGAGACAACACTATGATTATGAAGAGCGTTTTTTGGGTTTGCAATATAGAACACCTCTTCCTTCACTTGTGCAGTGCTTCAACATTTCTGTTTGTCTTAACTGGTCTCAGGAACTGATAGCTTGACTTATTGCTCTGGCCTCTTCTGAATAGCAAGACACATCAGATTTATGGCATTCCCAGCTCTCTTTCTCTTTGTGATCTCCCGTTCACCTATCATCAATGGTCTGACCCATGCTTAATCACTTTCGCCTTGTTCTTCATAAGCTGGCCAGTATCTCTGTGTAAACTGCATCAGTTCCTACTTTGTTTGGCAAACACTACGATCCTGGTTAATCCCAAGATCGTTGTCTTCTGTTCTCTTGACAGCTACTGCACCTGCTGACTTTCTTTAGTCAGTCACTATATCTGAAGTCTTCTTCTGATTTGCTTGTGGAAGACTTCATCTTAAATGGCTTCACAACTCAATTAGGATGTTGATTGAGTTGTTGCTTAGATCTTCTGTTTGCTTGCATGCCATTCGTTGAGTGCTCTTTGGTTTCCTTCAGGTGGAATGTATCTTTGCAGCTCAGGTCAGAGGCTTCATCTTTGCATTCTTTGGGAGTGTTCATCTGTTGAGAATCGTGTTGACACTACGATTCTTCCTTGGCGTTGTGAGAACCTTTGTTAAAGCCTATGTTCTGCAGACTACGATTGAGCTTTGGTTCCGCAGACACTACGACTTCGAGATCAGACCTTGACAGACTACGATTTCTGCCTTCATGCTTGATGTCTTTGTCTGATCTAGCTCGACTACGATCTCTGCCTTTTATATGATCAGTAGACTCCACTACTTCAAGTGTGGCCTACGATTCTTGAATTAGCTTTGGCAGGCGCTCAGTCGGCTGTTAGACAGGCTGTCTCTACGATTCTGAACATGACTTTCTTAGCAGACTACGGCTCTAAGAAAGTTCTTCTCGACACATTACGATCCTGCCTCGTCTCTCCTGGCAGACTATGAACTCCGAGATCTACTATCTTTGCAGACTACGATTCCGCCTTGATAGTTCTCGAGTCTTCCTTGTCTCTCCTGGAAGACTACGATGGCTGGTGCAGTGCTCGATGATCAGACATGCCTATCTATTACATTGTATAAGATCAACCTAACAAGTTTGATCTTTCTATTTCTAGTCCTTGTACATCATTTCTTTTGAAGGACTTTACAAAGCTGTTTTGTTTATGTAGGATCAACCTAACACATTTGATCAATTCATTCTAAGTCCTTGTACATATATTCCTATTATCTATCAAAGGACTTTACAGCTTTCATTAATGCAAACATACTTGCATATTCATTCATTTGTATCATAATCAAATCTTATATAAATAGGAAAAACATTCTCATGTATATTCCTAACAATCTCCCCCTATTTGATTATGACAAAAACAATCAGTGCATATGCATTAGATGAATGAATCTTATATACAGTGAGCAGCTGTATTTCTAAAACAGATAACCATGAATGTCATTGATGATAATATGAAATTACATAAGCTATGACACTCTACATCTGGATCTAGAACATACCTAACTAGATAGAGATGTACCTTTTCCGCTCCATGTATGTCTCCAGGATGTCTGTTGATCAGCTACTCATCTTTCTTTCTTCTTTTTCTTCTTTCCTCTGCTCCCCCTCAGATGCATGCTTCATTTCTTCATTTTGCTCTAGCTCTGGTTCAGTTGCATGTTCTTCTTCTTTGTCTGGCTCCCCCTCAGATTCTGTCTTCATAGGGTCATTATCTTTTAGCTCCCCCTTAGATGATGACTCTGCTTCTACTGCTGCTTTCTTCTTCTTTTTCTTCTCCTCCTTTGCCTTTCTGCTTTTGGTCTTCTTTTCTTCCTTCATTCTTCTCTCTTTGCTCTTCCTCGTAAACCTCTTTCTATGTCTCTTTTTCTCCTCCTTTTGTCATTAATCACTTGAGAGAGCTGCTCCACGTTTGACATAAGCTGCTCCATCAGGTAAGATGAGTTACCAACCTCAATCTTGAGTTCTTGTTAACTGAGCTCAAGTTGTAGGGAGAGAGACTGATTTAGGTTGTCAATCTTGTCAGAGAGAGATAGGATTTGGTCTTCACTGGCCTTCTTAGCTCGTAGAGCTTCTTCCTTATGATCACTCATAGTCTTCAGAAATATTTGATCTCTCAGTTGAAGCTTGAGAGATATGTCTGAGAGTTTGGCTTGAAGCCTTTTGGATAGCTCATTGTCTTCTCCTGTTGACATGTCCTTGACTTCTGCACCATTGAGAGAGATTTCCTCAATCAATTCTTTTTAGTTCTTCTGAAGCTCTTGCTCTTGAAGAGATCTGGCATCATGTTGTTCATCCTCTTTCTGAGCAGCTGGTTGATCAGCCTTCTGCTGAGCATCAGGTTGGACTCTACGATTCTCACTCTTAGATAGGCCCTCAAATGTAGTGGGGATCTGATAAATCATTGAGTTACATGCTGCTTAGGCAGAATACAGCTTCTCAAATTCAGCATGATCATCTTCATTGGTAGAGTGAGGGAACTCTACGATCATAGTCTTTAGTATGATCCTTTTTCCATCAGAGTCTGCTCAACATTCGTAGGGAATGTAATAATTTCCAGCATGTCGATAGACCTTAAAATGAGATTGGTCTTTGATTAGCACAGTTGCAAACTTCTTCACCCTTGGAAAATTCTGTGCCACCAGCTCTAGGTTGGGGAGGTGAGAGAAGCACCATGAGAAATAGCTGTTGTCTCCAGTGAGGGATGCCTTTACCCATGGCATGTGAGGATAGAGCCACCTTATCGCATGGTCCTTTATTTCAGGATCATATATCAAGGTTGAAGAGTCCAGCTTCATAGCTTCACGATTGTTGAGTAGATATGCTGCAATCATCTTTACCACATTCAGCCTTCCATTTCCAAGGTTAATCCATTTTTCTGGAAGTACATCAAGTGGTTCTCATCAACTTCCACCACTATTCTTCTCTTGCGTTGAACAGGATAAGGGATGTGAAAATCTTCTGGCACGTCATCCGCAGGACTGGAGACTCCTTTACTTTCTTCATGATTTGAGCTGGAGTCATACTGGTGTAGACTTCCTTTAACTGACTCATCAGTTTGTTCATGCATTTGATCATTAGCTTCATCATCATCAGCAGAGCTTGCCTTTGCAGACTCACTATCCTCTTCTAGCTCTGCAGTCTTCAGCCTTTTGTTGCTATTCTTTGCAGACATCTTCATTTTTCTTCCCTTAGTAACTTCTTCCTTTTATACAGCCTCATCACTGAGTTCAATGATAGTTGTAGATGATTCTCATTTCTTTCCTAGAATAGCTCGAGCACGCAATCTGTTACTCTTCCTTCTTTTTGGGGATTCAGCTATAGGAGATTCAGATCTCTCTTTATCTTCAGTCTTTGAAGTCTCTGATTCATCAGATAGACTTTTTTGAGGTTCAACAGCAGGAGGGGCAGATGTTTCTTCTTCAGACTCTGCGTCTCCTTGGTATTTCAGCACTAGAAGATTTAACTATTTCAGAATTAGATTCTCCCTTGCCAGTAGAATGGCTACTCTGAGGATTAGCCATAGGACTTGCATATTCTTCTTCATCATCAGACTTGCTCCTTGGAGATTCATCCTTGAAGCTCTCAGTTCCCATCTCATCTTCTGACTCTACGTTTTCTTCTTCAGTAGATATACTTCTTTGAGGAACTGGCTTTTGCTTCTGCACCACTTTAGCTTTCTTCTTCGAGGGCTTTACAGACTTGGACTCTGGGATAATTTCATCATCAGAGTATGACAGCTCTTCTTCTTTTATAGCACTTGTCTTCCTCTTCTTCGAAATACTCTTGCTGCCATGTGTTATCAGCCTTTTGTTCTCCATTGGGTTCTTCTTCCAGTTTGAAAACAGCATAGGGGTCATCAACTTATGGCTGTTTAGAACTACACCTTCATCATCTTTAGTCTTATTCTCTAGCTTCTTCTTCAGAATGATACTCAAGAGGCTTCCATGGAAAACCTTTGTGAGCACCCTGTTAACCTCTTCTTCTCCGCCTTGTCCAGCCATTTGGACATTAGGTCGAGCAGGATAGCTCCAAAATTGATTTGCTTCTTCAAAACTATTGCAGACATGATCTTCAACTGGTGATCACTCAAAGTGTCATGTGCAGTGTCCTTACATAATATGCATTTGCCCACTATCTCCACAAGGAATTCAAACTCTTCAGGAAACTCCTTTTTCTTCATATCCTTTAGACCAGGGTTTCTCTGGTATCGCATAATCTTCTTGGCTCATTCAGTGTTGACTTCCTCAAGGCTTTTCAGACCTAGGTCAGGGAAACCTAAGCACTGATTAATGTCAGAAGATTTCAGCTTCAAATTTTAACCTTTGACCTTGGAAGAAAGGGTTCCAGAATTCATGGTTGCGTTGGAGCGGAATTTGAAAGACCCCAACTTTTATGAATAAAGATTGAATTTTCTCTATATATTATGTTGAAATAGTAATGTGTTGTTTTGATAAATATAATAAGTTATGGGTGAAATGTGCAAAATTTTCAAAGTTAGCAAGTGGTAATAAAATATTCATTGTTGTCCAGAAATATTCGTTTGGTCGTGGAATATTCTTGTTGTCGGAGAATATTCGTACAACGGCGCAGCCATTTGTGGGCTCCACAACGGAATAACTGTCGGATGAAGAAAACGACAAGAATGAGTTTTCTAAAAATAACGGCATAGTTGTTACCGTTAGAACTGTTGAAATACCCGACGGTTAAAATACAGTAATACGCGGTATTGCACAGTAGCACACGGTATTGCACAGTAATTCTAATTATTGATTCTTACGTAAGAAGTCACTACTCAATAATTATTAAAGTAATTGCTGTTTAATATTTTATATTATTGATTCAATAATTATTACATTGATAATTGCATAATATTTTATTGGTTCAATAATTGTTACGTTGATATTATATTTTATTGATTCAATAATTGTCACAGTAACCACTGCACAGTATTTTAAATTATCAAATCAATAATTTATATTATTTGAATAATATTATTAGATAGCATTATTGGCAATGTCTAAGAAAGTTCTGTCTAGGAGGGGTTATTTAATGGCGCGCCCGTAAGGAGAAATCCTTATCGAAAGACCCCCTCTTTCCTAAAAACGACCTGGTTGTCAATAGTGTGGTTCTGTAATATTATTTGTGAATAATTAATTATTGATAAAAATAATTAAAAAAAATATTTATTTAATGTGGATATTAGGGGTGGAAGATTTTTGAAAAATTATGAAATGCTGATTGCTTTTGGTCAAAAAAAAGATGCTGATGTTTTTTTTTTATTTTGTTAAAAATGGAATTCTTTAATGGTTTAATATTTATATATATATATATATATATATATATATATATATATATAAAGGTGGCTGGTGGAGGAAATTGGAATTTCTCGTTGGTGAGCTGCCAGTTTTCAAAAATGAGACACTTGAAAATCATCCGTATGTAAATTTCAGTCATTTTTTGTTCGAAATTTAAAAAAACTTCCTTCTACAAAGTTGTAGAGAATTAAATTTCCTATAGAAAGAACATAGAATTTGTATTTTTCTGATAAAAGAGCTATTTATTAATGAATTATTGAAGTTTCGAAAATAAATATTTTTATTAAAAACATAGGTGGCCCCACTTTTGTTTTTTGTGGGTTGGAAATGCTGAAATTTCAATTTCAATTGAGGTGTGTTGGGAGAAGCCGCCGGGAACAAAAAAGTCAGCTTTGGTGTTCTGGCATTTTCTTATAAATTAGTTAGAAATAAAAATCACACCAGAATCAGAAAATTCTCTCTATAATATCGAGTGTATTTCTTGTGAGTATTTAGATACTTTGAGTGTGGATTACGGTGAAAGATTTTTCTCAGCATTATATCCGATATTCCAGTCAAAATTAATCTCCTGTTAAGGTAAGGGATGTTATTTTCTTTCGTAAATGTTGTTATTCTTTTCAATATCATTATACCAAAATATTGGCATGAATTTTATTATGAAATTCTTACTTTTTTCTTCGAAGTTACTATTCACGTATACGACACTATTCACGTATATGACACTATTCACGGAAAAATTAAATTTTCTTCTATTTGTCCAAGTTGGCTATTAGGGGTCCTATCTTTGATTGGATCCAAGTTTTGATCTTTATTCTTCAATTTTGCTCCACAAAGTATTATTATGGAGTATTTTTGAACTTAGATAGACTGATTTACGAATCCCTAATCTTTTCCTTTATCTCACTGGATTTGTTCTTTAAAATATTTTTCATCATTCTCAGTCTTAAATGGTGATACAAATGAATATCTTTGGCCTGTAGTGCAAAGATGAATGATTACTTGATGAATATCTTTGGCCTGTAGTGCAAAGATGAATGATTATCTGATGAATATCTTTGGCCCGTAGTGCAAAGATGACAGGTGTTGAGATGAACATGACCAACTGGTGATACAAATGAATATCTTTGGCCCGTAGTGCAAATATAAATATTTGATTCAAGATGTATATTGATTGATGTTACAGGGATAAAATATTGATGATGGACTTTTAAATCATAGAAGATAGTAGACTTTATTCTCTACTTAACTCTTCTAATGAATTGTTATTTTCGCTGCGAATATTGATCTAAAACTTGTTGTCCATTATATTTTATCTGATTTATTGAAGGCTAACGATAATTTGTTCTTCATTATCTTAGCCATAATATTCTTTACTGGGCTAGTTGAGCTTACCATTTTTATTTATTGTCCTCTTCAGGGAATGAGAATGTTGTGAAAACTAGTTGGGGATTAGTGTGATGGTCATAGTAGAGCAGTAGTAGTCCTCACTATTTTTGTAAAATAGTGTGATAATAATTGTAATAAAAGAGGACTGAATTTGAGTGTTTATATTTCGTATTATATACGATTTGTATTGAAACACACAGTTTGTGTGGTCGTATTTTGCACGACCATATGTTATAAAAGATTGTATTTGAATTCTGTACCATGTATTTGGTGACTCAGAATGGGTTGAGTATTGAACCTATTTTGGGGGTGTCACAAAATTCTTTTACCAAGTCAACATATATTCGAGTGTTTGACTCAAGACATTCTAAGAATCCAGCCTTCTTCACCAGTTCAAGAATATCTCTGAACTTTTTCTCAAATTTCTCGAATGTCCTTGTTCCGAGTTGAATGCCAGTGATTACTTGCCAATCTGCCATTTGAAGAGTTAGGTTTTTTCTGAGTTTATGACTTTGTGAGGATCTTATGATATGTCAGGAAGCGATTCGAGATTTGATGACAGTTGGAGAAGGTCTGGCTGTTTGGAGGTTTAGGTTTTGGCTTGAGAGGGTGAGTGTATGGATTTGACAAGCTTGCAGCTTTTGAAGAACCCGCTAAAATGAAATTGCCAATTATTTGAATTTCCTCTTGTAACTGTTCCTTCCACGTTTCTTAGTGGGACAGTTGTAAGTCGCTGATAGGTCACAATCTGTAACTCCTCCATCGTGTCAGTTATCCAGATTTGACTTTTCTTCTATTGACTATTGACTTCTTCAATCCGTGGAGTAACTTATAACTTGATTCAATACTCCACGATTTCCCAGACTAATTTACAACCTTTGCTTCTTCTTCTATGATCGTAGTATGTGGTCATGTTTCAATAGAAAACTTCTTCATTTAGATTCTAAGGGATTGACAATTCTCATTTGCAGCTTGTATTCTTCTGATGAGATGCTGCTTGCTTCAGCAGAGATTCTTGTGATGTAATTAATATTTGCACTTCTTCTGGATTAAGGTTGCTCAGAAAGGGCCAACCACTTAGACCAAGGCTAAGGGTTAGGTTTGTCCCTGAGGTGCTTATCAGATGAAGAGCTTTGGCATGGTCAGTACTGACATTATATTTGATCTCTCTGCTGGGGAGTTCATTTACCAACTCTTGATATTCAATGGCGTTGGTTTTGGTGTATACTTCAATCATGGTGTCCTCCTGCTCTTACACTACGATTAGATGTTTGATCGTAGACACTCTATGATTTGAGGTGTGTGGTTGATATGGTTATCAGTAGCACGTTTTGGGACGTTACTACTTGATTATGGATCTTCATTTGGTTCATCAGTCACAAAGTTTTGGGACTCTATAACTGGAATATTTTTGTTTAGGGTTAGCTCCTGTTCTCTATGAACTAGACATAAGTGGTTTTGATAATCGTGGTGTGGTCGACAGACATGCACCATGATTGACTTATTTTCTGAGCTTATCTTAGATCTTCTGGCAAGAATTCTACTTCTTCATTTTGCTCCCTGAGCTTCGCCATCTCCATATCTTCATCTATTCTTCCACAATCTTCACCACCTTCAACTTTTCTGTCACATCAGCATCACTTGGTTCTTGCATTTCCTTCTCAGTATAGATCATAGTCTGATCAGATGCAGTAGTGTGCTCTTCATGACTGATCATGTCCTAATCATCTTCCTCTTTGCCCTTTCTTCAGATTCAGCCCTGACAGTTGTTCAGGCTGGGAGGCTGTTGTAGCTTCTCCATTCGCAGTAGTAATTAGTCTGAACTCTACGATTGGTAATAACTCCACAATCGTAGTGAGTGAGGACTTCTTTATTTTGTGACTGCTTTTCTTCTTCATAAGTATAAGAGAGTAGCTTTGTATATCTTCTTCTTGATGAGATCATTATGATTGAATAGACTCCATTGGATCATAGAGAGATATCGTTAGGACTGATCACTCCACAATTATTGACAGAACTACGAACGTAGTTTTCTTCATCTGACACCTGAGCAGGTGTTTTCAGCAGTTTTATAGTCCTTCCTTAGTTTCTTCATTATATACTATGGATGAATGACGAGTCATTTGAGACTATCAATTTGTCAACGTCTATCAGCCTTTATTCAGTTTGTCGCCCTTCCTCCTTCATCAGATACATGAACTTTGATGCTGAATGAAGGGACACTACGATTTTGATCATTTTTCCATAATTGTAGTGTGTTGGCTTTCACAAGCTGACTTTAGTCTTAATCATAGAGAGCACTGCGATTTTCTTTATGCTCTTAGGTAGACTGCACACGTGGAGTTTTGCTTCTATGACGCATTCTTCATGATCAATGCTTGATGATCCTCTGATGTGAACTTCTTTGATGTTCCCTTTGAGTTGATATGCTTTGTATGAATAAGCATAGAGGATTTCTTTCAACTTGTCATGAATAGCCTGCTTCCATATGGAGATCAGCAACCATGTGAGCTTCATTCATGTGGGCTCAGCAAGTCTTCAAGAACAGGCTTTGGCATAGGGTGATTTTATCAAGAACATTGTTGAAATGCCTTGAGCCTCCAGCTGGTTGAATCTTCGTGACTGAAGCCATCTGCTTCAGCATTCCTTAGTATGGTCAGATAGACCAAGAACCTGCAGGTTTAGATAATTTCTATTTTGGTACCCAAGCTTGATTGGGTCCTGCTAGGTTAGTTTTCAAAATCCCTATTCCTCATATATTTGAATTTAGATCACATTTAGTATCAACAATCATATTCATGCATGAGTCTGATTTAGATATGACATTTAAAAAATGCATGATGATGAGTGTGTGTAAGATTAACAATTTTAATAAGACACTCTTTTTCTTTGATGGTTTCATCCTTTGCTTGGTTATGTTCACAGATTTTGAATGTTCACAGTGTAAGAATCAACTCTATTACTTATTTGTATCTGGTTGATTCATGGAGATGATCAACTTCTAAGAATCTTCAAGATACTCATCTAAAACTGATCATACTCTATGTATTATCAAAAACTTAGAACATAAGTTTGTACATACATACCAAACCTTCAGCAAAGACTACTCCACTCAAGCTTAATTAAATCCTGATATGCTTATGACCTATTTCAGACTTCTTTCAAGATATTATCTTCAACCTAAAACTTGGATGGAGAGAAAGTTTGTTGACAGTTAAGTTTCCAACCTTAGTGTACTTTCTCTCTTCTCCTTTTTAGAAAGAGTATGGTCTCTTGATAGAATACTGTTATAGTGCACAAGGTGATGCATTATGATGAACAATTAAGTATTATTGAGGAATTATACCTTTACACTGTCAGTCTCTTAACAGTTATTTTTCTTACTATAATGATGTTAGGCATTGATGTGCATATTTTTGCATTTAATGCTGGCAGCCTGTTGCTCCATTTGACCTTAGATCAATCAGTCATAATTTAGGAGATATAAGCTAGAAAAGTCTTGGAAGCTTTATTTCTTTGATAACCTTGAACCTCAGGGTTCACGTCTAACTGCTGGTTAGCCAAATACATATTGGAGAAATTCTTCTTTCTCCTTTGGATAAGCATTTCTTAGCATGTATGGCCTTTCATCTTTCAGAATGGTGGCCAATTCTTTGATGTAATTGCTTAATATTTTTGTTATTATATTTGATTGAATAAATGAATTATTTTATTATGATTTTATTTACTGCATTATATAAATGTTAACATAATAAAAGTCCTTAGAATAGTGATACAAATTATATGGCTTCAAGTATGTGACTTGAACATGAGATCATATAATTACAATTAGTATCATTATTCTTAAATGTCCCTAGTCGAGTGTTGTAAGACCCTAACTTTTATGAATAAAGATTATATTTTCTCTATATATTATTTTGAAATAGTAAGGTGTTGATTTAATAAATATGGTAAGTTATGGGTGAAATGTGCAAATTTTACAAAGTAAGTAAGTGGTCATAAAATATTCGTCGTGTCGGAGAATATTCGTACGACGGCGTAGTCATTGGTGGACCCCACAATGAAATAATTGTCGGATATAAAAAGCGACAGAAATAACATTTTCACGGCAAAACTTTTACCGTTAAACTGTTAAAATACTCGGTGATAAAAATACAGTAATACATATTGTTGCATAGTAGTACACGGTATTGCACAGTATTTTGAATTATTGGTTCTTACGTAAGAAGTCACTCAGTATTCAATAATTTCTACAGTAGTTGTTGCATAGTATCTCATATTAATGATTCAATTATTGTCACAGTATCATCTGCACAATACTTTAAAATATTAAATCAATAATTGACACAATACAGTTAATCATATTATTATTATTAGCATTATTGACAATATCTAGAAAGTTCTGTCAAGGAAAGGGGTTAGGTTATTTACTTACACGCCAGTAAGGAGAAATCCTTATCAGAAAGCCACCTTTTTCCTGGGAACGATTTGGTTGTCAATATTATGAATTATAATGATGAATGGTTGATAAAAATATTTTCATTGTGTTGGGAATATTAATGTTAGTGGAAATCGATATTTATTTCGATAATAGTTGATTTTCGGATGTTAAATTGACCAAACGGGAAATTAATCGGATAAATGAGCAATTAATGGGTGGTTAACATGTGGGACCCATTTATTGGTGGATAATAAATAGTTGGTAGGTGGTTGCAGGAGTGGAGGTGCAAGATTTATAAATTTGAGGGACTAAATTAAAAATTGAGGCAAAGATGGAGGTACTAAAGTGTAATTAACCAATTTTTTTTCTAGCCTATAAATAGCAAGCTAATTTCATTCATTTCTCACCATTCTTGAAGAGCAAAGTTATAATAGTGAGAGAAATTATAGAGAGAGAAAGAAGAAGAGTATTCTGCTACTACACGATTCCAGTATCCAATCTTCTACTGAGGTAAGGGGTATTATTTCTTTTGTATTCATAAAAAATGCTATTTTCTTTCAATACTCGTAAGGGTTGTTATTCTATTTTTTATTGATTTGTGGGAGTGACATGTCTACGCGGACTACCGCATGCATGGTGAATAACCCTTCGTATTCATTCTTTATTGATCTATTGGAGTAACCTGTCTATGCGGATTACCGCATGCCTGGTGAAAATATTTTGTATTCATTCTATTCCTTATTAATCTGTGGGAATAACATGTCTACGCGGACTACTGCATGCGTGGTGAATCACCATTCGTAGTCATTTTTATTAAATTATGGAAATGATCTGTCTACGCGGATTACCGCACGACGGGTGAAAATTCAATTACAGTTTTGTATATTCATTCATACTCGTACGAAAAATTATTTTACTGAAATATTGGTCAGAATTTTTAATGAAATTTTCATATTTTCATGACAAATTACTATTCACGAGAAAAAAATATGTTTTTAATCTTTGATTGGATCCAAGTTTTGAACTTTATTTTTGAATTTTGCTCCATAATTGATTATTACGGAGTATTCTTGAACTTGGATAAACTAAATTACGAATCCCTAATCTTTGTCCTTTATCTCACTAGATTCGTTTTTATATTATTTTTCATCATCCTCAATCTTAAATGATGATACAAATGAATATCTTTGGCCTATAGTGCAAAGGTGAATGATTATTTGATGAATATCTTTGGCCTGTAGTGCAAAGATGATTACCTGATGAATATCTTTGGTCCGTAGTGCAAAGATGGACAGGTGCTGAGATGAACATGACCACTGGTGATACAAATGAATATCTTTGGCCCGTAGTGCAAAGATGAATATTTAATTCGAGATATATATTGATTGATGTTACAGGGACAAAATATTGATGATGGACTTTTAAATCATAGAAGATAGTAGACATCATTCTCTACTTTACTATTCTAATTAATTGTTATTTTCGCTGCAGTTGTTGATCTAAAACTTGTTGTCCATAATATTTTATCTGATTTGTTGAAGACTAACGATAATTTATTCTTCATTATCTTAGTCATAATATTCTTTACTGGGCTAGTTGAGCTCACCATTTTCTTCTATTGTTCTCTTCAGGAAATGAGAATATAGCGAGTACTAGTCAGGGAATAGAATGATGGTCTGAGATAGAGCTGTAGAAGTCCTCATTATTTTGTTGTAAAATAATGTGATAATAAATGTAATGAAGACTTAGTTTGAATGTTAATATTTTCTACATGTCTGTATTGACACTCACAGTGATATGTTAATTTGTTTAATTAACCCTTGTTTTGTGACAGTATTTGAGAATGGCAGCTGAAAATCTAAACAATGGAGTGAATGAGACCGTTGAGACACCTTTAATCACCAACCAGGAGAACGTGCAACAGGAAGGCTATATTCCTCTTATAAACAACACCACCGATCAGACAATAAATGACGGGATGTTTAGCAGCTTTTTGCAGTTCATGCAAAACTAGACGAGGGAGACTCGTGTTCATAATACAGGTGAAAATAATAACAACTCGCAGCTTGTCACTGCCAAGCAGTTCAAAGAGTTGGGACCACCAGAGTTTTTGGGAAAGCTAGATCCAATCAAGGCGAAAATGTGGGTTAAGCAAATTACCAAGATATTTGATGTCTTGAGATGCACGGAGGAGCAAAAGGTTCCATTCGCCATCTTTATGTTCCGTGGAGAGGCAGATTACTGGTGGGAATCTGTGAAGCATACCCAGCTTGCCGCACTCAAAATATCTTGGGAGGAGTTCCAGAAACTGTTTAATGACAAGTACTTTCCAGAAAGTATTCGTCATATGAAGGAGGTAGAGTTTATCAAACTGGAACAGAACAACATGACTGTGTCTCAGTATGAGGCTAAGTTCGCGGAGTTATCCCGGTTCGCATCTCATTTGGTTGATAATGAGGAACGTATGACACGGATGTTTCTAAGAGGTTTGAAACCCGAAATTCGTCAGTACCTCATTTCTCACAAACTTTCTTTATATTCAAATGTGGTGAACAGGACCCAATTATTAGAATGGGATAATGATTATGTTCAACCAAGGGACAACAACCAAGGTCGTACTAGTGGCAGCAGTCATCGGAACATTGATAACCAGCAGGAAGGAAAGCATCATGACAGAAGCGGTAACCACTCTGGTGGTAATCGTAGCCATGATAATAGAAGAAGTGAGTCGGGGGGAGATTTTAAGAAGAGAAGGTACAACAATGAGAACGTGAAGACGTCGACAGCAGCACCAGCTTCAACTGTTTCTAGGAGAGGAGAACGACCACCGGTCGTATACTATAAATGCGGGCAAGAGGGACACATCAGTCTAAACTGCCCACAATAATTCAAGGTATGTTATAACTGTGGAAAGGAAGGACACATAGCTAGAGAGTGTCCGGTAGCGAAACCAAGTCCAGCGGGGATGGTGACTCCAAAGGCTGTCCTGGAAAAGTTAAAGTTGGTGGTTCCTGAAAGAGCGTTTGTCGTTACTGCCCAAAACGTGAGGAACCCGAACGAGGTGATCACGTGTAAGCTAATCATAAACTCTTGCGAAGTATATGCCTTATTAGATACCGGTGCTACCTATTCTTTTATTTCACCTGCTTGTGCTCAACGTTTGAACTTGACTTTTAAGAAATTAGACTTTGACTTATCTGTTGAAACTCCGTTAGGGGAAACCTTCGTTACATCTACGGTTTACAAATCTTGCTTGATTCAAATTGGTACCCTCACCCTACCTGTTGATCTTATATCTTTGAAAATACTTGTATTTGATGTGATTTTTTGAATCGACTGGTTAACCACTCATCATGCCAAAATTGATTGTTTCGTAAGGTTCTTAGCTTTCATTCAAACAACCAGACCACTAAAATCAATCAATGTCATTTCAAGTCATAAATCTATTCATTTATTGAAAAATGGATGTCAAGCTTTCTTAGCCCATGTCAATGATTTGAACAAGAATACATCAGATTTGAATGATATTTCTATTGTTAATGAATATCCTGATGTATTTCCCGAAGAACTTTCTGGTCTACCCCCAGAACGTGAAGTTGAATTCTTTATTGAACTTGAGCCCGGTACAAAACCCATTTCTAAAACCCCATATTGAATGGCTCCTATTGAACTTCAGGAGTTAAAGATCCAACTATAGGAGTTGTTAGACATTAGTTTCATTCGTCCTAGTACATCTCATTGGGGTGCTCCTGTTTTATTCGTAAAGAAGAAAGACGGTAGTATGCGACTATGTATTGACTATCGGGAGTTGAACCATATCACCATCAAGAATAGGTATCTGCTACCTCGTATTAATGACCTGTTCGACCAGTTGCAAGGTGCATAATTCTTTTCAAAGATCGATCTTCGTTCTGGATATCATCAGTTAAAGATTAAAACTGAGGATATTCCAAAGATTACTTTCAGAACTCGATACAGAAATTATGAATTTCTAGTTATATCTTTTGGATTGACTAATGTCCATGTTGCGTTCATGAACATGATAAACCGAATATTTAAGGAATATTTGGATCATTTCGTGGTTGTTATTATTGATGACATCCTAATATACTCCAAAACCCTCAAATATTTCTTCACACAGAACGAACTCAATAAGCAACAACGACGTTGGCTTAAGCTGTTGAAACATTACGACCATACTATCCAATACCATCCTGGAAAAGCGAACGTGGTAGCTGACGCGTTGAGTAGAAGATCGTATGCAGGTACAAGTACGATATTGTCAACATGATCTTGTATGACTTACAAATGATGGAGATAGAGTTAAAGACTCGAAGGACCCACGTGAAGATGGCAAATATACGCATAGAACCAGCTTTAAGTGATAAAGTTAAAGTTGCTCAAGCTACAGACCCGGAGCTGATGAAGATGAAGAAGAAAGTGCAAGAAGGTGCTATTCCAGAAGCAAGAATCGATAAAGAATGAATACTTTGAGTTAACTCCAGACTTTGTGTTCTAACGATTCTGATTTGAAGTATAGAATCGTGATAATGGCACACAACACATCGTTTGCAATCCATCCTGGAAGTCCGAAAATGTATCGTGATCTTCGAAATACATTTTGGTGGAGCAATATAAAGAGAGAGATCGCGGAGTTTATCTCGAGGTGTTTAACGTGTCAACTTGTCAAGGCGGAGCATCAAGTGCCAAAGGGTCAGCTTGCAGAAAGCTATGGGCACCGAGTTACGATTTATTGGTCCATTTAAAATTCTTGACCGAGTAGGAACTGTAGCCTATAGACTCGCCTTACCTCCAAGCATGTCTCGTGTTCATAACGTTTTTCACATATCTATGCTTCGTAAATATGTGAAAGACCCAAACCACACTATTGAGTTAGAACCAGACGAGATAGCCGAAGATTTAGTGTACGAGGAGGTACCTGTCGAGGTCTTGGATAAGAAGGAATATATTCTACGCTCAAAGATTATACCTCAAGTTAAAGTTTTGTGGAGAGACAATAATATCAAGGAAATGACCTGGGAGTTAGAATCGAAAATGAAAGCGAGGCATCCTCACCTTTTCGACATACCAGGTACGTACGTCAATTTTGAGGACCAAATTTCATAAGAAGGGGAGGTTGTAAGACCCCAACTTTTATGAATAAAGATTTAATTTCCTCTATATATTATTTTGAAATAATAAGGTGTTGATTTGATAAATATGGTAAGTTATGGGTGAAATATGCAAATTTTGCAAAGTAATCAAGTGGTTATAAAATATTCGTTGTGTCGGAGAATATTATTTTATCAGAGAATATTCGTACGACGGCGCAGTCACTGGTGGACCCCACAACAAAATAATTATCGGATATAGAAAGCGACAGAAATAACATTTTCACGGCAAAACTTTTACCGTTAAACTATTAAAATACCCGGTGATAAAAATACAGTAATACACGTTGTTGTATAGTAGTACACGGTATTGCACAGTATTTTGAATTATTGGTTCTTACGTAAGAAGTCACTCAGTATTCAATAATTGCTACAGTAGTTGCTGCATAGTATCTCATATTATTGATTCAATTATTGTTACAGTATCATCTGCACAATACTTTAAAATATTAAATCAATAATTAACACAACACAGTTACTTATATTATTATTATTAGTATTATTGACAATATCTAGAAAGTTCTGTCAAGGAAAGGGGTTAGGTTATTTAATTGCGCTCCAGTAAGGAGAAATACTTATCGGAAAGCCCCCTCTTTCCTGGGAACAATTTGGTTGTCAATATTGTGAATTATAATGATGAATGATTGATAAAAATATTTTCATTGTATTGAGAATATTAATGTTAGTGGAAATCGATATTTATTTCGATAATAGTTGATTTTCGGATGTTAAATTGACCAAACGGGAAATTAGTCTGATAAATGAGCAATTAATGGGTGGTTAACATGTGGGACCCACCTATTGGTGGATAATAAATAGTTGGTAGGTGGTTGCAGGAAATTTGAGGGATTAAATTAAAAATTGAGGCAAAGATGGAGGTACTAAAGTGTAATTAACCAACCTTTTTCTAGCCTATAAATAGCAAGCTAATTTCATTCATTTCTCACCATTCTTAAAGAACAAAGTTGTAATAGTGAGAGAAATTATAAAGAGAGAAAGAAGAAGAGTATTCTGCTACTACACTATTCCAGTATCCAATCTTCTACTGAGGTAAGGGGTATTATTTTTTTTGTATTCATAAAGAATGCTATGTTCTTTCAATACTCGTAAGGGTTGTTACTCTATTCTTTATTGATCTGTGGAGTAACATGTCTACGCGGACTACTGCATGCATGGTGAATAATCTTTCGTATTCATTCTTTATTGATCTGTGGGAGTAACCTGTCTACGCGGACTACCGCATGCCTGATGAAAATATTTTGCATTCATTCTATTCCTTATTAATCTGTGGGAATAACCTGTCTACGCGGACTACCGCATGCGTGGTGAATCACCCTTCGTATTCATTTCTATTAAATTGTGAAAATGATCTGTCTACACGGATTACCGCATGACGGGTGAAAATCCAATTACAGTTTCGTATTCATTCATACTCGTACGAAAAATTATTTTATTGGAATATTGGTCTGAACTTTTTATGAAATTTTCATCTTTTCATGACAAGTTACTATTCACGATAAAAAAATTATCTTTGATTGGATCCAATTTTTGAACTTTCTTTTTGAATTTTGCTCCACAATTGATTATTACGAAGTATTCTTGAACTTGGATAAACTAAATTACGAATTTCTAATCTTTGTCCTTTATCTCACTAGATTCGTTTTTATATTATTTTTCATCTTCCTCAGTCTTAAATGATGATACAAATGAATATCTTTAGCCTGTAGTGCAAAGATGATTACCTGATGAATATCTTTGGCCCGTAGTGCAAAGATGGACAGGTGCTGAGATGAACATGACCACTGGTGATACAAATGAATATCTTTGGCCCGTAGTGCAAAGATGAATATTTGATTCGAGATATATATTGATTGATGTTACAGGGATAAAATATTGATGATGGACTTTTAAATCATAGAAAATAGTAGACATCATTCTCTACTTTACTCTTCTTATGAATTATTTTTTCCGCTTCAGTTGTTGATTTAAAACTTGTTATCCATAATATTTTATCTGATTTGTTGAAGACTAACGATAATTTATTCTTCATTATCTTAGTCATAATATTCTTTACTGGTCTAGTTGAGCTCACCCTTTTCTTCTATTGTTCTCTTCAGAAAATGAGAATATCGCGGGTACTTGTCGGGGAATAGAGTGATGGTCCGAGTTAGAGCTGTAGAAGTCCTCACTATTTTTTTTGTAAAATAGTGTGATAATAAATGTAATGAGGACTTAGTTTGAATGTTTATATTTTCTACATGTCTGTATTGACACTCACAGTTGTGTGGTCGTATTTTGCACGACCGTTTGATATAAAAGATTGTATTTGGATTTTGTACCATGTATTTGGCGACTCAGAATGGATTGGGTTGATTAGACCAATTCTGGGGGCATCACAAGTGTCATTGTTAATGGGACAACAATGATACATTGAGACTAGTATGTGGATTGACTGATGGCCAAATCTCATTGGTCATAAATATATGAGATATTGAGTCAATGCATAGGTACATGTTAGAGAACAATGTACTGGACAGACCCATCATGAGAATTCTATGTGGAGCATTATGCAAAATGTCATAAACAATTCTCATAGTGACAATGATGTAATGATCCTCCGACCTGAAATCACTATATTACTACACGGGAATTTCTGTACTTAGATATCATCAAAGGTCACCTTTAATAGGGTGGACAATAAAGGTGATTATTGGGTACATCATGAATCGTGTGAGAAATATGAGTGATCTAGATGGAATTTAACCCTCCTATATATTAGGGGTGATATCCATAGGCATCTTGATTGAGTAGGACTATGAAATGCATGGCCATGCTCAAATAGGAATTTGTTTCATATAGCCTACTCATTGATCAAGAAAACTCAGATTAAATTATGAAGAGTATGACACATTCCATGACTCGAGTTTAATCTAGGATATCGAGGTTAAAAGGATTAATTTACATTGAAACATTGGTCACGAAAAGGTTGCATCGAATCACCGATCTTATTATTACTTGGGTAGCAGTGATGCATTACTAGATGCCACTCACTGTTTATAATTTTATAATATAATTTTAAAATTATTGCCAACGTAATAATAACCTATAGGGTCACACACTTAAAACGTAATTAAAAGAGAATTAATTTAAATTGTAAGGATTTAAATATGTCAATATGATTGATAGTATTTAAATTACGAATTTAAATTAATAGGATAATTTATATATATGTATATTAATTAAGTAAGACTTAATTAAGATATAATATATATAAATTCGGATTTTACTTTTCTAATTGAATTAGGTCTTGAATATTTCCTTTAACTGCTATATATATGATATATTAGCCGTTTTAAGGGTAATCAATATAAACAAAACCCTAGCCGCTCTTAGAGAGAGACTAGAGAGAAAAGCTCTGAAATCTAGATCTTGGCGGCTAGTATCGCAGTTCTCTTTGCTGCAGATCGTGTGACGGTTCGCGGGGCGTTCGTGTGGATACCGTAGAGACGCAGTTCCTTTGGATTGCGTTGAAGATTCAAAGCTGTTCCAGAATTTCCATCATCTCCATTCAAGCTTGGATAATCAGTAAAAATAAATCTAAACCTCTGAATTAATATATTTTCGCATGGATCCTGTTTTAGGATTTCAGAAAATTTTAATTTTCGCTGTGTTTATGTGCCGAAAACCCTACATGGTGGACGCTTGATTCTTTGCTATTGATGCCTCTTGACTTTCCATCTCTGATCTGCATATTACAAGATTGACTTTGGACATGGATTGGTCTTGTTGCTATGGCACTTAAAAACATGGACCAATCTGAGCAGCTTCAGGTGTATATACACATTTACCTGTACACATTATTTCCAACGTGTGAGCTCATCTGCATTTACAAGTGACTTACTACT
Source organism: Panax stipuleanatus (assembly GCA_020205555.1). Classification (NCBI taxonomy): domain Eukaryota; kingdom Viridiplantae; phylum Streptophyta; class Magnoliopsida; order Apiales; family Araliaceae; genus Panax; species Panax stipuleanatus. The sequence continues at coordinate 129,345,932 of CM035122.1, read as the reverse complement.
AAACTAAGTTTAGAACAATGTTTGTGCCTGGGATCAGACTCAAAGCGATTAACTTTTGAATATAGCTTGAGAACCTGCTTTGATACCAATTGTTAGTTCAATAGATCCTTTTTGATTGCAAATACTTTTCCAGTTTATTTTGTATTGATAATGAATTAGCATATGACAAACATAAGAATATTTTCAAGCACAGCAGAATAAGTAAAAGATCCCCTTCATTGATATTCATAAACATTCATACATTGTTCATGGAGTTAGTTTAGTTGTAAGTAGTTAATACATACATAGCAGTTATAGCAGTTAGGTAAATAATGTAAATGACATAAAGTAAATGATAGAATATAAAAGACACAAGGGGTTTTAAGTGGTTCAGAGACTCAAGCTCCTAATTCACTCTTCTGCTTCTCTAGCAGAAAATCCACTAAGGAAAGAGCAGCACCCTGAATCACTAAGATTCCTTCAAGGCCAGCAGCCTTGGAACTTCAGTTCACTAAGAACTCTTCAAGCCCAGCAGGCTTGGAACTCCTCTAGTTCACTAAGAACTCTTCAAGGCCAGCAGCCTTGGAACTCCAGTTCTCTACGAACTCTTCAAGCCCAGCAGGCTTGGAACTTCATTTAGTCCCTCCGGACAAGGACCCCTCAGGCCCTGGCTACTTGTTGTTGTTAATGTTGTTGTTGTTTATGCTTTGCTGCTAAGATGTCTTGAAGCTTTATTATTTCAGGTACTTAGCAGCTTGGCATGGTCCTTTTTGCATTCTGCGTAGAGTCTGGACCACTTCATCTTTGGTTTAGCTGAGCTTCTTTCTGTTCTTCTCATCTTCATCTGATGTCAGCTGTGCTCCATCACCATCCGGGTTTGCTAAGGTTTGACATTGCTGGTCCATTTCTTCTGGTCCTTAGCATTCCCTGAACCCTGAATGATATGCAGACATGGTTCAGCATCTTTTCCTTTTCATCTTCTGGTTCTTCATAGTGATCCGTAGTGTGGCTCTTAGGATCTTCTTTCTGCTCAGCCACTTTTCTGAATGCTATCTTCATGGCCTTCTCGACTCTCAGCTTAGTTGCCATCTTTAATGGCATCCTCATCGTTGTTGTAAGACCCCGAATTTTATGAAATAAAAGTATTCAATTTTTCTATTTAGTAAATGGTTAAATTGATAAAAGTTTAAAGTTAAGGGTGATACATGTAAATTTTTTAAAATAAGAAAGTGGTTATAAAATATTCATTGTTGTCGGGGAATATTCGTTTGGTCGTGGAATATTCTTGTTGTCGGAGAATATTCGTACGACAGCGCAGCTATTTGTGGACCCCACAACGGAATAACTGTCGGATATAGAAAGCGACAGAAATAACCTTTTTATAAAATAACGGCGTAGTTGTTACCGTTAGAACTGTTGAAATACCAGGTGGTTAAAATACAGTGATACGCAGTGTTGCACAGTAGCACACGGTATTGCACAGTATTTCGAATTATTGAGTCTTACGTGAGAAGGCACTTACTCAATTATTGTTACAGTAATTACTATTCAATATTTTATATTATTGACTCAATAATTGTTACATTGATATTTTATTGACTCAATAATTGCTACGTTATATGATTGATTCAATAATTGCTACAGTGGATATTTTGTATTATTGATTCAATAATTGACACTGCACAGTATTTCACATTATCAACTCAATAATTCATATTATTTGAATAATATTATTAGATAGCATTATTGACAATGTCTAAGGAAGTTCTGTCTAGGAGGGGTTATTTAATTGCGCGCCAGTAAGGAGAAGTCCTTATCGGAAGGCCCCCTCTTTCCTTGGAACGACCTGGTTGTCAATATTGTAGTTCTATAATATTATTTGTGAATAATTAATTATTGATTTATATGATAAGGAAATATTTATTTTGTGGATATTAAAGAAGGAATTAGCACTGATGTGTTTTTATCAGTATTTTGGTGTGGAAAATCATCTGTTTGTGGATTTCGAATAATTTATGTTGGGAATTTGGAAAAACTTTCTTCTGCAAAGTTGTAGAGAATTAAATTTCCTATAGAAGGACATAGAATTTGTATTTTTCTGATGAAGGGGCTATTTATTATGAATTATTGAAGTTTCGGAAAATAAATATTTTTTAAATAAAATGGTGGGCCCCACTTTTGTTGTTGGTTGAAAAATCTGATTTTCTTAGCAGCAAGCGGCGGAGATTATTTTAAAAATAATATTATTTTAGTCTCCTTTGGCATCCTAAGCTTTTCCTATAAATAGGGTGCTTAGGTTAGAATTGAAAAACACACCAGAATCAGAAGTTTTCTTTCTCTATAATATCGAGCGTATTTTTGTGAGTATTTCAATACTTTGAGTATTAGTATTTAGTGCAAGTTTTCTTCGGTATTATATCCGATATTCTAGCCAGAAGTACTATTCTTTTGAGGTAATAAGAGTATAACGGGGTCGAGCAAGGATAACAGGGGAATAGAGTGATGGTCTATAGCTGCTGAGGCTTTCCATAAAACAGTATGAGAAGAATTATATTGAGAATTTAAAATGTGTGTGTCGTATTTTATACGTCATTTTAACAGTTGATTTTGGTGAACCAAATAGGCTGAGGTGAACCCAACTTTGGAAGGGTGTTTTGCCACTATCATACAAGATGTTTAATCACCTACAACTTCGGGTTATCATAAGACATGGTTGTGCACATCCACTTGCTGATTATATCTATGAGCACTACCTATATAATATTGGAGTTTGGTTGAAATATAATTCTCAATTGGAGACAATGGAGATAATTATATGGCAAGAGAAGACCCACCATTGGAAAGAACATGATAGTAATCTTCTCATTTTTCTTTGGGGTCTATTGGGTCAACCAAGGATAATTCTCAAGTCATATGATATCTATTATAACTTAGATGCATGGCCTCCCATGTACGAAGGTTTTCTTGAGCATTTTCCAAAGATTTTAATTCCTAAAACAGTTATTGACTGTACCTTTCTGTAACGTATTATTGATTTGAAGTATGGGCACTGTATTAGTATTGAAACTCACAGTTTAATTATGGTCGTATTTTGTACGACAGTTTAAAAGATAGAATTTGAAGATTTGTATTTGAAATTTTTGTTGAGTGTATTTCGTGGCGACCCGGAATGGGTTGGGTGGATTGGACCTATTTTGGGGGCGTTACAGTTGTTGAGTGAAGCTTTAGTCTGTTTCAGTCCTTCTTCAAATCTGCTTCACTTCCACTTTCGTGTTCTTACTGCCACTGAGACTTGTTCTGTTCAGCTTTGGTGGAACTCGTAGAGTCAAAAATATAGCATTCCAACAACTCAACGATTCTGTAACTCAACAACTCTTGATCTTTGAAGCTTCATCTGTTAAATACCCTTCCATGATCTTCCTGTTGGAAAATAGTCGTTGGAAGCTTTTTGAATTGCTTCGTAGATCTCGAGTTATTTGGTGCAGACTGCTGATGTGTCGTGACAGCTCCTTTATGACTTTACTGACACAACAGTCTGCTACTTCACATACCGCCTCAGAGATGTCACCTTTCCGTGTCAGGCTGGTAATCACCTTTATTTCTCTTTTCTGATTCCTTGATTCGAATCTACAGAAGTTGTCCTTCTGCATCGATGCTCTCAATCAGCAACGTTTGAATATCAATCTTCAGATTAAACCATTGCCAATGCTTCAAACTTCAGATGACCGAACTCTACGATTCTGATGCAGATGTTCTTGGACCTTGATCGTAGTGTGTCTAGTTGAATGTTGCTCATAGACTGGTTAGAGACAACACTACGATTATGAAGAGTGTTCTTTGGGTTTGCAACGTAGAACACCTCTTCCTTCACTTGTGCAGTGCTTCAACACTTCTGCTTGCCTTAACTGATCTCAAGAACTGATAGCTTGACTTATTGCTCTGGCCCCTTCTAAATAGCAAGACACATCAGATTTGTGGCATGCCCAGCTCTCTTTCTCCTTATAATCTCCCGTTCACCTATCATCAATGGTCTGACCCATGGTTGATCATTTTCGCCTTGTTCTTCATAAGCTGGCCAGTATCTCTGTGTAAACTGCATCAGTTCCTCCTTTGTTTAGCAAACACTACGATCCTGGTTAATCCCAAGATCGTTGTCTTCTGTTCTCTTGACAGCTACTGCACCTGCTAACTTTCTTTAGTCAGTCATTATATCTGAAGTCTTCTTCTGATTTGTTTGCGGAAGACTTCATCTTAAATGGCTTCACAACTCAATCAGGATATTGATTGAGCTGGTGCTTAGATCTTCTGTTTGCTGGCATGCCATTCATTGAGTGATGTCTGGTTTCCTTCAGGTGGAATATATCTTTGCAGCTCAGACTAGAGGCTTCATCTTTGGATTCTTTGGGAGTGCTCATCTATTGAGAATCGTGTTGACACTATGATTCTTCCTTGGAGTTGTGAGCACCTTTGTTGAAGCCTTAGTTCTGCAGACTACAATTGAGCTTTGGTTCCGCAGACACTACGATTTCGAGATCAGACCTTGACAGACTACGATTTCTGCCTTCATGCTTGATGTCCTTGTCTGATCTGGCTCGACTACGATCTCTGCCTTTGATATGATCAGTAGACTCCACTACTTCAAGTGTGGCCTACGATTCTTGACATAGCTTTGGCAGGCGCTCAGTCGGCTCTTAGACAGGCTGTCTCTACGATTCTGAACATGACTTTCTCAGTAGACTACGGCTCTGAGAAAGTTCTTCTCGAAACACTATGATCCTTCCTCGTCTCTCTAGGCAGACTACGGACTCCGAGATTTACTATCCTTGTAGACTACGATTCCGCCTTGATAGTTCTCGAGTCTTCTTTGTATCTCCTGGCAGACTATGATGGCTGGTGCAGTGCTCGATGATCAGACATGCCTATCTATTACATTGTATAAGATCAACCGAACAAGTTTGATCTTTCTATTTCTAGTCCTTGTACATCATTTCTTTTGAAGGACTTTACAAAGCTGTTTTGTTTATGTAGTATCAACCTAACACATTTGATCAATTCATTCTAAGTCCTTGTACATATATTCCTATTATCTATCAAAGGACTTTACACCTTTCATAATGCAAGCATACTTGCATATTCATTCATTTGTATCATAATCAAATCTTATATAAATAGTAATAATATTCTCATGTATATTCCTAACACATACATATTTATAATTTTTTTTTACAATTCTTATGAATAAGAAACTTAATTTACAATTAAAAAATAAGAAACTTGTATGTTTTCTTTAATATTGTTACTGAATTTATAACAAAAAAGTAAATAAATTATTGTTGCTTTACTTGAGTGCAATTTTTAAGAACTTAATTTTTTGGTTTTTACAAATGTGCAACTTTTCACATTAGAAGATTATATTATACAAGTCCTCACATAAATTCTAATTTATTAATTTTAAATTACAAATTAAAAAGAATTACAAACTTTTTCTTATAACTCAAAGTTTTTCTTTACAAATTTGAAAATTAAGTAAAAAAAAAAGTTCAGCCTAAATCAATTTAAGAAATTAAGTACATCAAACGAAAGTGTTTAAGAGTTTTATAAACTAAGAAATTCCATTTTAAAATTGTTGAAGTGCATACAACAAATGAATGTTCTAGATCGTTCATGATGGGCATTTTGTACAGTGTTCTTTCCTTGGATGCCCTAATGCAAATTTTGAGCAGAGTATAATTTGGGTGCTAATTTCTAACTTCTGTAGGTATCGCAATCGGAGGAGATGTGTTCCTAGGCTCTACCCTCTCCGACCATGTTTTGCGGTTTTCTTTTCAAAACTTTTTATTCCCAAAAATAAGATATGTATAAATTTGAGAAACAGAAAAGTAAACAGGAAAACAATTGAGCAGACAAAAGTTGCGATTTCTAAATGGTTTTGGAATTAATTAATAAGATTACACTCATAAATTCTTAATTAAATTAGGAGTTTAATTAAATAAAATTATATTCCTAAATAGTTTAGGAGTGTTGCCTACATCTATAAATGAGAGGAGTCTTATTATGGGTAAAGGTTCGATAGTTAGTATACACACTTTCAAGAGTTGGGAGAGTAATCACGTGACGACCCCACTCATTCTGAGTCGCCAAATACATGGTACAGAATTCAAATACAAATCTTTTTATATAAAACTATCGTGCAAAATACGATCATACAAACTGTGAGTTTCAATATAGATATTATGTCGTATATAATACGAAAATATCAACGCTCAAATTCAGTCCTCATTATAATTATTATCACACTATTTTTAAAATAGTGAGGACTACTATAGCGCTATCTCGGACCATCACTCCATTCCCCGACTAGTCCTAGCTATATTCTCATTTCCTAAAGAGAATAATATAAAAAAAGGGTGAACTCAAATAGCCAGTATAGAATATTATGACCAAGATAATGAAGAATAAATTTTCTTTAGCCTTTAACAATAACAAATCAGAATAAATATAATGTACAACAACTTTTAGATCAACAACTACATCGAAAATAACAATCCATTAGAAGAGTCAAGTAGAGCATGATGTCTACTATCTTCTATGATTTAAAAGCCCATTATCAATATTTTATCCATGTAACATTAATCAATAAATATTTTAAATCAATAATTTTTTTACACTATGGGCCAAAGATATTCATTTGTATCACCAGTGATCATGATTATGCCAAGCACCTGTCCATCTTTGCACTACAGGCCAAAGATATTTATTAATCAACAGTTCATCTTTGCACTACGGGCAAAAGATATTCATCAATCAATAGTTCATCTTTGCACTACAGGCCAAAGATAACTTTCACCACAATTTAAGACTGAGGATGATGAAAAATGATATAAGAACGAATCAAGTGAGATCAAGGATAAATATTAGAGATTTATAATTTAATTTATCCAAGTTCAAGAATGTTCAAATTGTCAATATAATAATCAATTGTGGAGCAAAATTCAAGAATGATATTCATATATCAAAAATAATTTGGACAGAAAAATAAATTTTTATCGTGAATAGTATCCCGTATGAATAGTACACTGCCATGAAAATATTAAAATTTGATAAAAATGTTCAAACCAAGATACCGGTGAAATGATATTAGATGAAGCGCAAAACTCAAAGAATTTTAATCATTTCAGGAATTATAGAAGCAATACTTATTATAGTAAGTTTAAATTTAAGAATATGAAATTAAATAATATCACTTTCATAATATGGAGTATGAAAGAAAATAATATCCTTTACGAATATTAAAAGAAAATAACATCATTTACCTTAGTAGAAACTAGATTTGACTGGCATACCGGATATTATTCTGAGAAAATCTTGCACTATAAACTATACTCAAAGTATCTTTATACTAAAAAAAATACTCACAATATAATAGTAGAAACACTTATGTTTTGGTGTGTTTTGGATGAAGGGGTAATCCCCCTTTTATAGTGCATCCTCGGAAGAAAAATAAAATGAGCTGCCTAACTTTTTTTTTCTTTCTCCGCCTAACTGTCCTTTTTTTTTCTTTCCTTCTCTTTCTTTGCCTAACCTGCCTAACTTTCTTTCTTTCTTTCTTTTTTATTGGTTGATGAGGGCCAACAATTTGAAAATAAAAGGATTTTACTAGGAAGTATTCCTTCCATTAGGAAAAAGAGAAGTGCACGGGAAGTTTTGAAGAAACTTAACAATCTGACAAAGTTAATATAATATTATAATATTGTATTATTATAATATTTTATTAAAAAAACTATACTATTATAATAATATATTTGAATGAATATTTTATCGGAGGAGATAATTATAATTACACAGAAAAATATATCAAACTTTCAACAAATATCTCATGCTAAATTCCTCTATTTGTAATAAAAATTGGACAATTATCCATCACATAACAATTATTCACAATTAATATTATAAGTTCACAATATTGACAACCAGATCGTTCCCAGGAAAGAGGGGGTTTTTCCGATAAATATTTATCCTTATTGGCGCACAATTATATAACCTAACCCCTTTTCTCGACAGAACTTTCTAGACATTGTCAATAATGCTATCTAATAATATCATTTCAATAATACGAGTTACTATGTTGTGACAATTATTGATTTGATAATATAAAATATTATGAAATTATCAGAGTAGCAATTCTTGAATGAAATAATGAGTGACTTCTTACGTAAGCATCAATAATCAGATTATTGATTTGATAATATAAAATATTATGCAATTATCAGAGTAGCAATTCTTGAATGAAATAATGAGTGACTTCTTATGTAAGCATCAATAATCAGAGATACTATGCAATAACGTGTGCTATTGTGCAACAATGCGTATTACTGTACTTTTATCACCGGGTATTTTAACAGTTAACGGTAAAAATTCTGCCGTCAATTTTTAAAAAAATTATTTTTGTCGTTTTCTTCATCCGAAAGTTATTCTGTTATGGGCTCACCAATGATTTTGCCGTCATACGAATATTCTCCGACAAAAAGAATATTATTCGACAAAATGAATATTCCCCGAATATTTATGACAACTTGCTTACTTTGAAAAATTTACACATATCACTCATAACTACCACATTTATCAAATTCACACATTACTATATAAAATAATATATAGAGAAAATTAAATTTTATTCATAAAAAGTTGGAGTCATACAATCAAGGCGAACAAAATCTTGGTTCATGAGTTTGATGGTGTTTTAGGATTCCATGGTGTTTTAAATAGCAAGAAAAAATTATTGCTTTTAGATTGTTAGTGAAATGTGGAAATAAGGAGAGAAAATAACCAAGAACAAAATAATAATAATAAAAATATATAAAATGAAACAAGAACACAAATAAACTTGAAGTAGAAAAATGGCTTGAAACGCGTAAAATCGCTTTCCTAAAAGCAATATTTGCTCCCTCTCCTTCTTGAGATTGCTATAAGATGAATGCAAATCGCCTTGGTGGATATGACAAGCCTTGAAAAGTTTTGCACTTAACAAATAGTGAAAAATTTCAAAGTGGGAATATGAGAGATGAGAATTTGATCTTTTAATTTAAAGTAAGGATAATTTTAGAGAGAATAAGAATTTTGAACAAAAAATTCCAGCGACTATAATAATCTGAAAATTCATATATTTATAGTAGAAATCTCAAAAGATGTAACTATAGGAAATGAACACAATGTTTGATATATAACTACCAATAACCAACTTTTAATAACTACCTTTTAAATAGAAAATATCATTTTTTTATTTGAATAATTTATAACATTCCGCAAGTCGCGTGTTATTCTCTCTGAGTGGTGGAGCAAATAGAGTCATCTTGAAGGACTCAAAGAAGGTTAACTGAATGAAAGTGTGCATAATGATAATGATTAATCTAATATATTTGTTGGGTCAATTTACATAAATTAGCGGAAGTGGTTAGCATGAAGTTTATTTTGGAGTAAGTTGGTCAATTGGTCAATAGAATACTGACACGCAAACGAGACTGTATGTGTATCAATATTCTATTGATTAATTTACCAACTTATCAAAAAAATAATTTCATGCTAACCCTGTATAATGATGAATTGATATGAGATATATAATACAATTCCACTACAGAATGTTGCCTGTTGGATATATTTTTAGTGCAGTATAAGTATGTACTGGTTTTTGACTAATCTTAGGCTTAATAATTAATATCTCGAAATTCTCAACTAAATTTGGATTTATCTACTAAACGACACAACTTCGGGTATTAATTGGAAAGAGTTGCAACGATTTGTAGATGAGTTTGAGATCGTGTTTTCTGAGGAAATTCCTTATTATCATTTTATATTACTCACTCCGTACTTGGTCCTCTTAACATATGTCCTTAGGGCACATGTTAAGCACACAATTCAAGAGAATATTCTCTTGAACTATGTGTAAATTTTTTTAATTTCTGTATTTGCACAAAGTTCAAAGGAATATGCACGCAATTCAAATGAATATTCTTTTTGAACTGTGTGTTTAGCATGTGCCCTAAGGGTACATGTTAAGAAATTTCAAAATATAATTATTTTTATTTTAAAAAAATAAAATGTATAAATGAAAGATAGTTAAGTCATTTAGTAAGGACCATTAGTATAAAAAAAATAAAGTACTCATTATTTTATATAATCTTGTGGGACCATTGAAGATAAATTTAAATTTTTTCTCTTTTTTTTTATATTTTTATTTTTATTAATATGTGTGAAATTTGCATTTTGTTCTTCCTTTTAAGGACGGACGGAGTAGTATTTTTTAAGAGCGGGCACCTTGAATACTTCACCTACAAAATTACAAAAATCCAGCGTATTATGCATGCATGGTATTAAGTTATTGAAGAATAATGCATGGTTACCATATATGAAGCTATACTTTACAAATTATTAATCCATATTTGATTGTAAATCTGTGCCAAAATTTTCAATTTAACATTGAAAATAACATTCTCCTAAAATATTGGTTCTTTAACTCTAGAGGTAACTACAAATGAAATAATTTATTGCAGTTATACTTAATTTAACCTAAATGAAATAATTTATTATAGTTAATTGACTTTTAATAAGAAATTAAGAGATTCACAATTTGTACTATACAGTGAAACAAGTTTGATAACATGTGTAAAAAAAAGGTAAGTTTTAAAAATTACAAATAAGATAAATTTTAAAAACGACATATTAATTTGAGCAAATATTCATAATAATAATTTTTTTTGTAATTTTAAATAAAGTCATTACAATATGGATATATGTTACATTTAATATTTAAAAAAATAAGCACGAACATACTTATTTACTTCGGAGGGAAAATTGTTGGGTGTGAGCCACAAGTTCCAACAGGTCACACGGCAGTAACATCAGTGTGTCATGTGTGAGAGAAATCTCGGCGGGATTGTGTGGCCAAAGGAGGAGATCTCTCGGCAGGGATAGCAACAAAAAATAGAAGACTTTTCTTTGAGTGCAGCGAGCGGAAGCCGGAAGGAAGATGGAGAGGATTATGATTTGTTGCTCGTGAGTATCTGTCGATATTCCGTTCGATTAAAAGTTTGAAAACTTTATTATTTGGGACGTTTAGGGTGGTGAAGTTTCTTAATCTCTAATTAAAAGATAAATTTATATCCTCTCAATTTATTATATAACCTCAAGTTTTATGCCGTAAAAACTAGAGAGGATTATTGTAAGCCTATCTATTATTAGTGATATAGTAGAGATTCGGAATTCGAGATGTGATTTTTCACGTTAATATTGTGTATATATATTACTTGTGGATGGTTATTTGTTATTTTTGTTCTCGTAATTGGGCTGGTTTATTAATTTCCTATTTCTCAAATTGAGATTATTTTAGAATTTTTTTTTCAAAAAAAAAAAAGAAAAAAAGACAAGAACAAGGACAAAGACAGCGACAGCGACAGCGACACGACGCAAAACCATGCAAAATAAGACGAGTTCCAAACAAAAGAGCAGTGGATTGTTGTTCCTGGCCCCTCGTCTCTTCATAGTATTTTTTTTATTTTTTATGTTTTTTGTCTGTAGAAGTAGAATAACTGGAGTGTAGTGTAGATGTAGCTAGTAGTACACTCAGGATACAGCCAATTTAGCCCACAATATCATCAAACTCAAAACCACCTTCCCTGACTGTCTACAAACTAATTTAGTTACATAATAATGTGACAATTTGGGGAGTTGTTAACATGAAGTTAATTTTGGTGAATTGATCAATACAGCGTCGACACGCAGTCCAGGAGGTGATCTCTCTCCCTGCGTGTCAGTATTATATTAATCAAATTATATTAACATAGCATCCAAGACACTGTAGACATGATAAAATCGGTCCAGGCTCGCTGGTCGGCCTGGCCTGTCCGTTAAAAAGCGGACTTTAGGCTTCACTTTTTTAGTCCATCAAAATTTGGGCCGTTTTGACCTGGCCCGTCAATGACCCGACTCGGTGATGGTCCGGCCTGTTTGAGTCAAGTCTAGAAATATGTCAAAATATAGGCATAAATCAATCTAGGCCCGCGGCTTGGTCCGCTAGTCAAAAAAAGGGGCCAAATTTGGCTTCACTTTTTCAGTCAATCAAAACTTGGACCGTTTTGATCCGATCCGTCAATAGCCCGATCCGTTTTCTAGGTCTGCAAGACAATAAAATCCAATTCATAATCTCAATAATATATATATATTTATATTATCTTAATTAGTCTCAAAATATCACAACAGAATCTCTACTATTCAAATTAACTTACTTGGAGCTTATATATATAAGTATATACAAAATTATTCTAGCGCATAATGTTTTGTTTCGACGTGAGACTGAGATGTTACACAGAACATCCTTCAAAACAAGCGCCAAAAAGTAAAATATTTCTAATTGAAAAAAAAAGTAATGAGAAGCCAAAATAAACACTAAAATAGCCGAGTCTAATTAACTGAAAACAAGAAGACAAAAACAATTGTAAAAAAAAAAAGCTTACAATAAAATAATTCGTTTTTATAATTGCTACAATAAAAACTTACATTATGTTGGTTAATTAATGTTTTATAAAATATATAGGATATAGTATAATTTATTTTCGCTAGCCATAATTTTACTCCTTTTAATTTCTACTCATTCTATACATTATTCCCTCCCTTCTACTTTTGTTTTTGTTTGTTTGTTTGTTTTACATGCATATATACTAGTACATAATTACTGAATTCCTTAAGAGTTTGATGGAGTTTTTAGTCCAAGCAAAGAGAAAGAGGTTGGAACTGATGGAAAGCAAGGAAATGTGAAAAACTTTACCCGGGCTTGAGCCCACCCCAACCCAAGAGTGGTTCCGCCCCCAGGTATTACCAATAACAAAATTTATCACTACAAGTTAAATTTAAATGAATAATTTTAATTTTAAATTTGAAGATTGTATCAGTTTGATTTTAAAAATAAATTAGTCAAAAACACAGGTAATTTGTTTTGGGACAGAAGAATTAAGTACTGCCTTGGAAAATAAGACTGTAAAATAAGTAAACAGTTCGAACTCGATTCATATTCGTTCGACTAAAAGTTCGATTCGAGCTCTACTCGAAATATAAATGAGTCAACTATGAACAAATTTTAAAGTTCGATAATTTACTCGAATCTCTTCAAATTGCAATTTTCTATTGATACTCGGATCATATTCGTTCAAAAAGTTCAAACTGCTCGGGTTCGATTCGAGATCGTACTCGACTCGGTAGCTAAACGAGTTTCAATCAAACCTTATTTTATACTCGATAACTTTTGTGAGCCCAAAACAAAACAAAAGAAAGATCAAGTTTTCAGTCCGTGACGATTGATTTATTACAAGAAAATCAGGGATGCCCGTACGTAAATATTTATGCACGAAAATCATTCTCCTATTTGAGAAAATAAAATAGGAATCCAGAAAGGTCGTATATAAGAAGATTTATTGATATCTTAAGAAATTAAAATGTTAAGATGTTCGTCTCAGAATTGCTATTTCTTTTTTTCTCTTTTTGTGCCCCAAAGTGAGTTTATTTTTAAAAAATGGCAAAAACACTTATTTAGCCATGTACTCTTACTCTAGTTTCAATTTAATCCTTGAATAAACTTTTTTTTTTTTGCATAATTGTTCATGTACAATTTTGTAGGTACCCAACGTGATCCCTAGTGTGTGAGATAATGGCGTGGAATTAAAAAAAGAAAAAAGAAATTCACGGAATCTGACACAGCGAAAGACAGTAAAGAGAATAAAAACAATCACAGGAATTGAATTTATGTACTTTGCAATCACATGAATTCACAAATTAAGTTTGGAATAAATTGACTAAATAGTCAAGTATTTCATAAACCAGAATAATAATAATAATAATAATAATAATAATAACAATAATAATAATAATAACGAGAGTCGTCTCTAAAACACATGAAAACATCATATAAATACTAAACTACAAGCTGAAAAACCTAATTATAAAAGGAATAATGAAATTACGAAAATATACAACTAAACCCAAAATTGGAAAAAGTTTCGGAAGGCCAAAACGCTCCTTTCTGTGCCTTTTTTGGGCTGCAAACGGTATACGTCATGGCCAAAGGCTATGAGTTTTGTAGGACTCATCGCTAGCTTTGCACGTTTTGATATATTATGGGTCCCGTAACTTCAAACGGATCAAAAATTACGCTCAAAACAATTTCAACCCTTCTTAAATTTGAATTTTCTTCCTTTTTCGACTTGATCTCCAACTTGGACCATGTCAGTATCTTTACTGGAAATATCCGACTCATATATGTTCATCTGAAACCATATCTTGATCTAAAATAGGTCTATAATCTATTATAGCATATATGTCCTCAATTTTTCTACTTTTGTTTCAATATAAGACTTTATTATTACGCGATATCTCAACAAAAACTAAGAAACAATGTATTTTTATTTTCCTTCTTTCTCCTTTCCTTTCTCTCCGTTTTAAAACTTAGAAACACACTGTTGTGTTGGTTATAATACGACAACATGCATTAGTGTGATCAAAAGTCGCAGTTGGCGTTCTAATGTAACTTTAATTTCGGCCACTGGTTTGTTTGTTATTGGTCGAAAAATAAAACATTAGACTATGGATTAGTTAAAAGAGGTTAATATATTCTATGAAACATAAGTGTAAACAAATTAACACAGTCCTAATATTCTAATTAATATGCTATTTTTGGATTATATCAGTGGTTGATACCTAAATAAGCTTACTTAATAAGTCTCACGCGTATCTTCAGATCAATACATTATGTTTTTATTTAGCAAAAAAAATATACATTATGTTTTTTTCAACCTTTTTGAAGCAAACTAGGGTTTGGTGCTAATATATATATATATATTCCTTAATACCTGCTAATTATACATCAAAGATTAATTAGAAGCTTAAGATTTTCTTAAAACGCGATAATGGTCTAATCCAATTAAGACCAAATTAACTTAATTAGTTCTTTCGGATTATAACCACTCAAAAATAATTAATTAAGTAGTGAAAATTTAGTCATCAACTAACTAATCATGATCTTTCAATGGTTGATACCTAAATAAGCCTACTTAATAAGTCTCACGCGTATCTTCAGATCAATACATTATTTTTTTATTTAGCAAAAAAAATATACATTATGTTTTTTTCAAGCTTTTTGAAGCAAACCAGGGTTTGTTGCTATATATATATATATAATTTAAGTTAATTTGGTCTAATCCAATTAAGACCAAATTAACTTAATTAGTTCTTTCGGATTATAACCACTCAAACTACAATAAATATTAGTTTATATATATATATATATATATATATATATATATATATGTGTGTGTGTGTGTGTGTGCGCGCGCGTGCCAAATAAATTATTTAAATTGTATTTTTTATTTAATAAGCAAACCAATACTCTAATTAAGAATAAGCCAAAGTGAAGATTTGGTAGTTGATTAATTTGATTGAAACTAATTTTAGAACATACAACTTAATTGAAATTACAATCAATATATAAGCTCTCAAGTTTATGTTTTTAAATATAACAGAATCTGATTTTTGGCTTCTTCGAGAAATTAGGGTTACCATTTAATTTGAAGCATAACTAACATCTTTTTCTTGCTTGCTGCATATCTACAATAAAAATAAATTAAATTGTATTCGTATTAGGAGGCATATATAAGCAGCATATTACAATAAAATGAAGTCAATAAGGGTGGGACATAATTTAAATTTAAAAAGAAAAAAACTTCTTCTTTTTTTGCTAAAAAAAATCCCAATAGATTCATGCAATGACAAATTTGAACATCCATTAGATTTAAAAAATAAATCAAACTACACGAGATTGTTTTTGAGTTTGGATGAAGATTAGATGTTAGAAATATTTCAAAGAAATTAATTAGAAGGGTGGTGCTAATGAGGTATTGATGTCTTAGGTGGTGTTTGATTACATCTTAATGCATCTTAACAGCTCACCTCTTAATGCATTTTAATAGCCCGTATATTTGTATTAAGGGATCCTCTGAATAGTTTAGACTCATATTTGTATATTAACTATTCAGAGGATCTCTTAATACAAAGATGTGGACTTTTAAGATGCATTAAGAGGTGTGCTCTTAAGATGTATTAAGATGCAAAAATATAATTACACAATGTACTTTAGTCTTTTTAAAAAAATACAAAAATATAATTAATTCTTATTTACATGAGTTTATTAAAAATATAATTAATCATACAAAAAATACCACATAGAATACATATTAATTACACAATGTACTTTAGTCTTTTTTTAAAAAATACATATATTTCCTTCTTTCCACAAAAAGATTATTATTATTTTTTTCTTAGTCAATTTATGAAATTTTAAATATTAAAATAATGTAAAAATGTGTTTGATTTTAATTAATGAATATTTAATAGTGTAAACCACTTAAAAAGTACAAATTTATTTTTTTTAAATAATAAATTCACATAAAATTTTAAATTTAAAGATTTCACAAATTAATTAGTATCAAAATAAAATAGGACTGTTATGACAAAACATATTAAAGAAATACTTTGATCCTACTACTAAGCAATTGCTTGACAAGAGGCAACTAATAATTGAATTACTGTGAACGATATGGATCCAGCTATTTTTCTGTTTTTATATATAAATATGGATCCAGCTATTTTTCTGTTTTTACATATATATATATATATAATCAAATCACACTCTAATCATGTTTATTCTATATAATTATGGCAAACTTGAATATGACCACCCAAAGCTGTAGCTATCTATCAAACAATCACAAGAACATCCTTTATTCTGCATGCAATGTAATCACGTCACGTATATTTTAATTGGTAATTATGTCGGTGTAATTTTTTTTGTTTTCTATTTAACCAAACATAAGAGTCTCGTCCCATTTTTCTTTTTTTCTTTTTTTTTAAAATTTTGTTCACACATTAAAGAAAATGGAATTTCTTAGCATGTGCCCTTAGAGCACATGCTAAGCACACAATTCAAGAAAATATTCCATTGAATTGTGTGCATATTTCTTTGAACCTAACGTAGATGCAGAAATCAAGGAAATATGCACACAATTCAAGAGAATTTTTTCTTCAACTGTGTATTTAGCATGTGCCCTTAAGGCACATGTTAAGAGGACCCTTAAAGAAATATGATAAATGGATTTTACTTTTATTCATTTGTATTTTATTGTATAGTTAAAATAAAATAAATTTAATTCTACACGTACATCAGAGTGCATCCAGTGAAATATGAAATTCATTTATCAATCAATTTTTTTAAAATTTTATTATTATTATTATTATTTCAACATGTGTTTTTGATATTTTTACATGGTTCCTTCTCACATAAAAGTAGGACTCACTGTATGCCCCACCAGATGGACTGTTAGCTAGTGTTTATTATCTTACGAGAATAGAGTAGGTCGTGGATCAACCAAAAGAGGTATACATTTCCATATTATTAAATCTTAAGTAAATGACCTAAATAAACCAGCATCCATGTAAAAATATCAAAAAAAAAACATATAGAAATATCAGTTCCCAAGTCTAATATGTGATTTGAAAGAATGAAAAGCCCAAAGGTATGATCTTGAATCGAAACTTGAAGATTATGATCATAAATTCATAGTGATCAATTCATCTTATTACCATCATATATAAATATTAACCCAATTCTATGAGTCTATGGATCTGATTTAGTTCTATATGGGTGATACTATTTAAAAGTCCAATAATCTGAAAGCCCAAATTAATGTAAACTTAAAGTGGATATATCCAAATCCTAAAAGTGTGATATAAAACTTAGAAAGTACTTACAACTCAAATGGCTTTTTCGGCCCAGCCCAAATCTTTCTTCTAACTTCTAGGTACATCAATTCAAAGTTACTTATTTCTAACTTCTAATAAATGTTTTAAAATTTACATTTATAATATTTAGATAAATTTTACATACTAATCTATATTATTAAGGGAGATCAAATAGTTGGACTCTTTTGGTGCATTTGCCTTAAAACTTCAATTATATCCTATTTTTAAAACTATTTTCTTAATTTCATAGTTAGTATCATAATTTAAATACTCTATTTTAGTAGATCAAACTCACTTACAACTTTCAAAATAAATTAGGCATTATCTATCACTTCCTTATTTTCTCTCAATTTATTTATTTAACTTCCCTATGTAGTTTTAGCTCTTATTTTTATTTTTATTCAGTACGTAGTAAAACTTTAAAACAATTTACAATAATACATTTTGTACGTAGTAAAACTTTAAAGCAATTTACAATAATAACTATTGAATTAATTAAAATCAGATAAAACAAAATTAAATTTGAAATTTAAAAATAGAAATCTCATTTTAAAAAAAAATTCTTAAGCACTCGAGTTGACTAGATTGTTAATTAGGAGAAAAGTTAGTATCAAGTTAATTTTAGTCGATTGACTAATACAGTGTTCACACGCATCAAATGATGTGAAGGCCGTGGTTACATAACATTGCCGCTAGACCTGACAAACTGGTCGGGCTGGCTCAAACGGGTCGGGCTATCGTCGGGTCATGCCATTGGCGGGCCGGGTCAAAACGGCCCAGGTTTTGATAGGTTTTAAAAATAAAGTCCAAAGCCCGGCCAGTGACGAACGGGCTAATTCGGGCCATGGGCCTACAACACGAATTGATTTATGCCTACATTTTGATAAATTTTTGGACTTAGCCCAAACGGACCGGCCATCGGCGGGCCGAGCCAAAACGGCCCAAGTTTTGATGGGTTAAAAATATAAAACCCAAAGTTCGGCCCGTGATGAACAGATCAGCCCGACTAGAGAACTTAGGCAGATTTTACCAAGTCTAATTGCCGCTTCTAACATCCCTCCTCGGCCACTTCCCTTGACCAAAGGAGGCTGGCCGCTTTATGCCCAAAAGCTAGTTGATCCCGATTTCCATGTTTCTTCGTCTGGTTAATCTGTTGATACTGTGAACATGGACGGCGTAGACTATAGAATGTGATACTATTAGTCTATTATTACTCACTCTCCCGTTTTATAAAAAAAAGGATATTATTAATTTATCAAATCCTAAGATTTATATTGTGACATATATTTAATTTAATTTTTAAACTCACAATGTTTTGAGTATTTTAATTATTATATTAGTTAATATTAAATATATTAAAATATTAAAGTAATTATTATAGCTATTTATTTATAATAAGATTAAAATTTAACTCATATCCCGTATATACCAACCTAATATAAAACGAATAATGCTATAAACACACATTATATATAATAAATTGTGCACGATTGTGCAAGTATTTGAGACCCTATTATGTGAAAGTTTGACGGTTGGGTGAGCTTGAGGAGGCAGGTGAGTCCACTAAATACTTACAAATCATATAGTAACATATTATTTTGTGCATAATATTTTTTATGTGATTAGTGTTTATAATATTACTCATAAAAAAAATCGTATTATGTATTGCGATAATTATAATTGTAAAATACTCTTTATCAATGTATAAAATTGGATAAAACTATTAGAACAACATAGTATATATTATTTTTTTTGGGAACTGATATTTTCACATTATTTTTTAATATTTCCACACATAAGGTGTGACGCCCCCAAAATAAGTTCACAGAACTCATTTTGAGTCGCCAAACTACATGGTACAGAATTCAAATACAAATCTTTCTATTCTACACATAAACTGTGAGATTCAATACAAATATTGTGTCGTATATGACACGAAAATAATTATTGACACACTATTTTATAGAATAGTGATGACTATTATCTCGAATCATTACTCCACTCCCCGACTAGTCACAGCTACACTTTCATTTCCTGAGAAGACTAATGGAACCAAAAAAAAATGGTGAGCTCAACTAGCCTAGTAAATAATATTATGACTAAGATAAAGAATAATAAATTATTCTTAGTCCTCAACAGTGAAAAATCTGACAGAATATGATAGACAACAAATTTTAGATCAACAATTGCAGCGGAAATAGCAATTTATTAAAAAAGTTAAGTAGAGCATGATATCTACTATCTTCTACGATTTAAAAGTTCATCATCAATATTTTATTCATGTAACACCAATCAATAAATATTTCAAATTAATAATTTATCTTTGCACTACGGGCCAAAGATATCAATCAGCAATTCATCTTTGCACTACAGGCCAAAGATATCAATCAACAGTTCATCTTTGCACTACGGGCCAAAGATAAATTTCACCACAATTTAAGTCTGAGAATTATGACAATGATATAAAGAATGAATCTAGTGAGATCAAGAATAAATATTAGAGATTTATAATTCAATTTATTCAGAGTTCAAGAATGTCCAAATTATCAACATGAAGATCAAAACATGGATCCGATTTAAAGAATACGATTCATAAAAAATAACTTGGACAAAAAAATTATTTCGTTGTGAATAGTACTCATGAATAGTACCGTATGAATATTACCGTATGAATAGTACCGTATGAATAGTACCGTCTGAATAGTACCTTGACATGAAAAGATTAAAATTTAATTAGAAAGTTCAGACCAATATTTCAGTGAAATGATATTAGATGAAGCGAAAATCTTAAGCAATTTCTAATCATATCAGGAATTATAGAACCAATACTTAACGTAGTAAGTTTAGATTTAGGAATATGAAATGAAATAATATACAAAATTATAAATGGATTTTCATCCGTCATACGGTAATCCGCGTAGACAGATCATTTCCATAATTTTAATAAATAATGAATACGGAGGGTTATTCACCAGGGATGCGGTTGTCCGCGTAAACAGGTTTTTTCCACAACTTAATAAATAAAGAATACGAAGGGTTATTCACCATGCATGCGGTAATCCACGTAAACAAGTTATTCCCACAGCTTAATAAAAAATAGAATGACAACCTTACGAGTATTGAAAAAAAATAACATCCTTTACCTTAGTAGAAGATTGGATACTGTAATAGTGTAGTAACAAAATACTCTTTTTCTTTCTCTCTTATTGTCTCTCTATAGCTTTAGTGAATTGGTGAGAAAGAAGGAAGAAATGAGCTTCTATTTATAGGAGAATGGACTAAATAGTAACTGATTCATTGGACAGTCCAGATTGATTTACTATTAAAATTTTAATCTGACGGTCCATATTGATTTACTATTAAAACTTCAACCGACAATCCATATAATTAATACGTCTCTCCATGGAATAATAAGTCAAACATATAACAAACACCTTATGACAAACCCCTCTATTTATATCAAAAATTAAATAAATATTTACAACTTACTTATCTTTAATCAACACATTTTTACTCTTTCAATAATTATTCATCATTAATATTATAATTCACAATATTGACAACCGGATCGTTTCCAAGAAAGAGGGGGCTTTCCGATAAGGATTTCTCCTTATTGGCGCGCAATTAAATAACCTAATTCCTTTTCTCGACAGAACTTTCTGGATATTATCAATAATGCTAAATAATAATATGAATAAATGTGTCGTGTCAATTATTGATTTAATAATATAAAATATTATGCAGATGATACTGTGACAATAATTGAATCAATAGTATGAGATATTATGCAGCAACTACTGTGACAATTATTGAATGAAACTGAGTAGCTTATTACGTAAGCATCAATAATCAGAGATACTGTGCAATACCGCGTATTACTGTACTTTTATCACAGGTTATTTCAACAGTTTAACGGTAAAAGTCTTGCTGTTATTTTTATAAAATGATTATTTTTGTCGCTTTCTATATCCGACAATTATTTCATTGTAAGGTCCATCAATGATTTCGTCGTCGTACGAATATTTTTCGACAAAAGAATATTCTCCGATCAAACGAATATTTTCTGACACAATGAATATTTTATGACAACTTGCTTACTTTGTAAAATTTGCACATATCACCCATAACTATCGCATTTATTCAATTATCACCTTACTATTTAGAATAATATTTAGAGAAAATTAAATGTTTATTCATAAAAAATTGGGGTCTTACTAGACCTGGTAAAAAATAGGTTTGGGTTGGTTTTGGGTTACATAAAATAGGTTTGGGTTGGTTTTAGAACCAAAATCATATTACCTATTTTTAATATGGGTTATATGATTTTGATTTAAATGGTTATGAGTCGAATCCAGGTCGACCAATTTTTTAAATTATAGTTTCACTAAAATCTTAATTTCTGTTATATTACAAGAGTCTTATTTTAATTTTTTAGACCTAAGTTTGAAACTAAAAATTTTAATTGATGTGACTAATTTGAGTATTAAAAATATTACTTTTGTGATTATAGACAGTTTCAAAAAAAATACATTAATAATTATTATGTTAATTAAAATTAATAAAATTATTGAGAATTTTATTACAATAATCAGTAAATATTAATTTTCTTTGGAATATATATAATCTATAAATATATTTTTTTGAGGGTGAGGGTGAGGGTGAGGGTGAGGGTGAGGGTGAGGGTGGGGGTGGGGCGTGGGAGTGTATATATAATCTGTGACGTCCCCAGAATAGGTCCAATCCAACCAACCCATTCTAAGTCGCCAAACACATGGTACAGAATTCAAATACAAACTTTTATATCCACACGATCGTGCAAAATACGACCACACAACTGTGAGTGTCAATACAAATATGTAAAAAATATAAACATTCAAACTAAGTCCTCATTACAATTATTATCACACTATTTTATAAAAATAGTGAGGACTACTACTTCTCTAACTCGGACCATTACTCTGTCCCCCGACTAGTCCCTGCGACATTCTCATTTTTTGAAGAGGACAATAGAATAAAAAGGTGAGCTCAACTAGCCCAGTAAAGAATATTATGACTAAGATAATAAAGAACAATTTATCGTTAGTCTTCAACAAATCAGATAAAATATTATGGACCACAAGTTTTAGATCAACAACTGCAGCGGAAATAATAATGCATCAGAAGAATTAAGTAGGAAATAATGTCTACTATCTTCTATGACTTGAAAGTCCATAATCAATATTTTATCCCTGTAACATCAATCAATATATATCTTGAATTAAATATTCATCTTTGCACTATGGGCCAAAGATATTCATCAGGTAATCATTCATCTTTGCACTACAGGCCAAAGATATTCATCAAATAATCATCCATCTTTGCACTACAGGCCAAAGATATTCTTTTGTATCACCATTTAAGACTGAAGATGATGAAAAATATTTTTAAAAAATGAATTCAGTGAGATAAAGGACAAAAATTAGGGATTCATAATTTAGTTTATCCAAGTTCAAGAATACTCCATAATAATTAATTGTGGAGCAAAATTCAAGAATGAAGATCAAAATTTGGATCCAATCAAAGATAGGAACCATAATAGCCAACTTGGATAAAAAAAAAAAAGAAAATTTATTTTTTTGTGAATAGTACCGTATTCGTGAATAGTGTCGTATTCGTGAATAGTAACTCCGATATGAAAAGGTAAAAATTTCACAATAAAATTCATACCAATATTTCGGTGTCATGATATTGAAATAAATAACATTATTTTAAAAAAAAATAACATCCCTTACCTCAAAAAAAGTACTTCGAACTGAAATATCGGATATAATACTGAAGGAAACTTGCACTAAATAGTAACACTCAAAGTATCAAAATACTCACAAAAATACGCTCGATATAATAGAGAGAGAAAACTTCTGATTCTGGTGTGATTTTTAAATTATAACTAAGCACCCTATTTATAGAAAAATGCTTAGAACGCCAAAATAGAAAATTTAATAAAATAATATTTTTTAAAAAAAAATTCACGCCCACCTATTGACTAAAATCCATCAGCCACCAGTGGGGCCCACCTCCCATTAAAAAAATGTTTTTCTTAAAAAAAATATTTTTAACCTCAAAAATCACTTCCGACCCAAAATTCTAGAATTTCAATAATTCATGAAAAATAATTCTTTTATCAGAAAATACAAATTTTATGTCTTTTTTATAGAAAATTTAATTCTCTACAACTTTGTAGAAGAACGTTTTTCCAAATTTTAAACATAAATTGTCCGAAATTCACAAACGAATGATTTTTCACACCAAAATACTGATAAAAATACCTCATCACTAATTCCTTCTTTTATATCCATAAAAATAAATATTTTCTTATCATATAAATCAATAATTATTTATTCACAAATAATATTACAGAACTATACTATTGACAACCAGGTCGTTCCCAGGAAAGATGGGGGACCTTCCGATAAGAATTTTTTCTTACTGGCGCGCAATTAAATAACTCCTCCTAGTCAGAACTTTTCTTAGACATTGTCAATAATGTTATCTAATAATATTATTCAAATAATATGAATTATTGATCTGATAATAAAAGTACTGTGCAGTGACAATTATTGAATTAACAATAATATAAAAATACTGTGTAATACCGTGTGCTACTGTGCAACGACGTGTATTACTTCATTTTTAACCACCGGATATTTTAACAGTGTTAACGGTAACAACTACGCCGTTATTTATAGAAAACTCATTCTTGTCGTTTTCTTAATCCGACAATTTTTCGTTATGGGGCCCACAAATGACTGCGCCGTCGTACGAATATTCCCCGACAGCAAGAATATTCCACGACCAAACGAATATTCCCCGACAACAATGAATATTTTATAACCACTTGCTTATTTAAAATATTTGCGCATTTTACTCATAACTTATCACATTAATCAAATCAACCCCCTTACTATTCAAAATAATATATAGAGAAAATTTAATTTTTTTATTCATAAAAATTGGGGTATTACATAATCAATAAATAATATTTTTTTGGGGTTGGGAGTGGGGGGTGAGGGACAAAGTGTATATATAATCAATAAATATTATTTTTTTGGTGGGGGTGAGGGACCGGGGGGGGCGATGCAAGGTGGGGGTGGGCGGGGGGGGGGGGGGTGAGGTGGGGGTGTATACATAATCGGGGTGGGGTGGGGTGGGGGTTGGGGCGGGGGCCTGGCGGGGATGGGGGGTGGGCGTATCTACAGAAAGTTGTGACCATGTAGATATTAATTATTTTATTATCATGTAGAAAGCTATCAAATGCTTATAACATTTCATATTATCAATATGAGATTAAAGCACCATGTAGATATTAATTATTTTATGATTTTATTATTATTTTGTGATATATTATCAAATGCTTATTACATTTTATAGTATCAAATGCTTATAAGCTAGTTTTGTGATATTTTTATTATTTTGTTTTTTTTGTAATTTAAAATTTTATATCTTCTTATTTAATCTTCAAATTTTATAATTTTTTATTTTATTCTTATTATATTTTTACACGCAATGCTATCAAATGCTTATTACATTTCATATTATAAATATGTGATTACATCACAATGTAGATATTAAAAAAAATTTGGGGGCGAGGGGGCCGGGCAGGGCGGAGGGTTGGTGTGGGGTGGGATGGGGTGGAGGTGTATACATAATCAATAAATATTAATTTTTTTTGGGGGGTGAGGGATAGGTTTAGGGTGGGGTGGGGTGGGGTGAGGTGAGGTGGGGTGGGGTGGGGTGGGGGTGGGGGTGGGGGTGGGTGGTGGGGGGAATTAAATTAAATTATATAATATAAAATAATTTATAGAAAGAAGGAAGAAATAAAATTTAATTATATAATATAAATTGTATAATTTAAATGAGTTATTTTAATTAATTAAGGGAGGATATATTAATTATTTAAATTAGTAGTTCGTTACACTAAAAGTGTTAACTTTATTATGAATTATTTTCATAATTAGTGAAATGATTTTTATACATAATTACAAGTGTATAAATTATAAAAGTATGTAATATGTATATAATATAATATGTATAATGTATATGTGTTATATAAGAATGTAGTGTAATAATGCATACATGTTGATGTATTAGCTTGCAAAAAATTATTATAGACTAATATGGGTCAAAAGTAGATATGACAATTTAAGTTAAAAATCATATAGTTAACCAAAATCATATGGATCTATTGGGTTGGTTAACTTGTTTTTGAGTGAGGGGTTGGTTTAGTTTTGGACCCATATTATTACAAATATGGATTGGATCTAGTTTAACTACTTTTGACCCATATTAGTCTATAATTATTTTTTGCACTTTGAAGAGCTAATACATCAACATGTATGCATTATTGTAAGACCCTAACTTTTTATGAATAAGATTTAATTTTCTCTATATATTATTTTGAAATAGTAAAGTGTTGATTTGATAAATGTGGTAAGTTATGGGTGGAATGTGTAAATTTTACAAAGTAAGTAAGTGATCATAAAATATTCGTTGTGTCGAAAAATATTCTTTTGTCGGAGAATATTCGTACGACGGCGCAGTCATTAGTAGATCCCACAACAGAATAATTGTCGGATATAGAAAGCGACAGAAATAATATTTTCACGGTAAAACTTTTACCGTTAAACTGTTAAATTACCCCGGTGATAAAAATACAATAATACGCGTTATTGCATAGTAATACACGGTATTGCACAGTAGTTTGAATTATTGGTTCTTACGTAAAAAGTCACTCAGTATTCAATAATTGCTACAGTAGTTGTTGCATAGTATCTTATATTATTAATTCAATTATTATCACAGTATCATCTGCACAATATCTTAAAATATTAAATCAATAATTGACACAACACAGTTACTCATATTATTATTATTAGCATTATTGATAATGTCTAGAAAATTCTGTCGAGGAAAGGGGTTATGTTATTTAATTGCGCGCCAGTAAAGAGAAATCCTTATCGGAAAGCCTCATCTTTCTTGGGAACGATCTGATTGTCAATATTATGAATTATAATGATGAATGGTTGATAAAAATATTTTTATTGTGTTAAAAATATTAATGTTAGTGAAAATAGACATTTATTTCGATAATAGTTAATTTTCGGATGTAAAATTGACCAAGCGAAGAATTAATCGGATAAATGAGCAATTAATGGATGGTTAGTGATAGACATGTGGGGGCCACTATAATAAATGTTTGGTGGGTGGTTGTAGGGGAGGTGGTGCAAGATTGATAAACTTGAGGGACTAAATTAAAAATAGAGGTAAAGATGGAGATACTAAAATGTAATTAACCAAAAAAAATTTAGCCTATAAATAGCAAGCTAATTTCATTCATTTCTCACCATTCTTGAAGAGCAAAGTTATAATAGTGAGAGAAATTATAGAGAGAGAAAGAAAAAGAGTATTCTTCTAATACACTATTCCAGTATTCAATCTTCTACTGAGGTAAGGGGTATTATTTCTTTTGTATTCATAAAAAATGCTATTTTCTTTCAATACTCGTAAGGGTTGTTACTCTATTCTTTATTAATCTGTGGGAGTAACATGTCTACGCGGACTACCGCATGCATGGTGAATAACTCATCGTATTTATTCTTTATTAATCTGTGAGAATAACCTGTCTACGCAGACTACCGCATACGTGATGAATCGTATATTCATTCATACTCGTACGAAATATTATTTCACTGGAATATTCGTCTGAACTTTTTATGAAATTTTCATCTTTTCATGATAAGTTACTATTCACGGTAAAATAATATTTTTTTTTATCTTTGATTTGATCCAAGTTTTGAACTTCATTCTTGAATTTTGCTCCACAATTGATTATTACGGAGTATTTCTTGAACTTGGATAAACTAAATTACGAATACCTAATTTTTGTCCTTTATCTCACTGAATTCGTTTTTATATTATTTTTCATCATCTTCAGCCTTAAATGATGATACAAATGAATATCTTTAGCCTGTAGTGCAAAGTGAATTACATTTCGTAATCATTTCTATTAAATTGTGAAAATGATCTGTCTATACGGATTACCGCATGACGGGTGAAAATCCAATTACAGTTTCGTATATTCATTCATACTCGTACGAAATATTATTTCACTGGAATATTCGTCTGAACTTTTTATGAAATTTTCATCTTTTCATGATAAGTGACTATTCACGAGTTACTATTTACGGTAAAAAAAATATATTTTTTTTATCTTTGATTTGATCCAAGTTTTGAACTTCATTCTTGAATTTTGCTCCACAATTGATTATTACGGAGTATTCTTGAACTTGGATAAACTAAATTACGAATTCCTAAATTTTGTCCTTTATCTCACTGAATTCGTTTTTATATTATTTTTCATCATCCTCAGCCTTAAATGATGATACAAATGAATATCTTTGGCCTGTAGTGCAAAGTGAATTACATTTCGTAATCATTTCTATTAAATTGTGGAAATGATTTGTCTATACGGATTACCGCATGACGGGTGAAAATCCAATTACAGTTTCGTATATTCATTCATACTCGTACGAAATATTATTTCACTGGAATATTCGTCTAAACTTTTTATGAAATTTTTATCTTTTCATGATAAGTTACTATTCACGAGTTACTATTCACGGTAAGAAAAATATTTTTTTACCTTTGATTGGATTCAAGTTTTGAACTTCATTCTTGAATTTTGCTCCACAATTGATTATTACGGAGTATTCTTGAACTTGGATAAACTAAATTACGAATCTCTAATTTTTGTCCTTTATCTCACTGAATTCGTTTTTATATTATTTTTCATCATCCTTAGCCTTAAATGATGATACAAATGAATATCTTTGGCCTGTAGTGCAAAGATGAATGATTATTTGATGAATATTTTTGGTCTGTAGTGCAAAGATGATTACCTGATGAATATCTTTGGCACGTAGTGCAAAGATAGACAGGTATTGAGATGAACATTACCACTGGTGAACATTATCTGATGAATATCTTTGGCCTTAGTTCTGCAGACTACGATTTAGCTTAGTTGCTGCAGACACTACGATTCCGAGATCAGACCTTGACAGACTACGATTCTATCTTCATGCTTGCTGCCTTCGTCTGATCTTATCCGACTACGATCTCTGCCTCTGATGATCATTAGACTCCACTACTTTAAGTGTGATCTACGATTCTTGACTTAGCTCTGGCAGTTTCTCGGTCGGCTCATAGACAGGCTGTCTCTTCGATTCTGAACATAACTTCCTCAGCAGACTACGTGTAACGACCAGGAATTTTAAGCTCCTTATTAATTTTATCTATGATTTAAAATTTTTGAGAGTTAATTTTTCAAACTTATTTAAACCTTATGTGGTTATGTGCTTATGTGATTTAACCTATGCTAATAAATGCTAGAATTTTTATTAAAGGGAATCACTAATGGTTATTTAAATTAGTAGATTAACCCTGAGACCTTTATATAAGAATATTGATAAAAGTGTTAGTAATTATATATTCAAATTTCTTGTATATGGTGTAGAGATTTAATCGAAATTAATTATTTATATTTGAGTAATTAATTGATAACGTATGAAATTATTATTGTTGTTAATTTATAATTATTATAAATAAATAATAATTAATGAATTGGGAGTAATTAATGATTATGTGTTGATTAATTATTATTATGAATAAATAATAATTAATGAGTAAGAGATTAATAAGTATAATAATATTATATTTACTTGATTAATTATTTTATACAAGCATGCGATATATTAAACCTTGTAATATATGGTAGATACCTTCATATTATATAAAGTGTAATGTGCACATTAATGTGGCTATGTATATTATATATAGACTATATAGTAAGAGTAATTACATTATGTGAGTTACATTATAATATGACTTATGTAGCATGATATGAGTGGTAGACATTAATATGTATACCCTATTACGTTGTACTAATATCAATAAACTATTGTTATTTGATAATGATGTTATTAAATTATAAAGATAACCATGGTGATAATAATAATACCAAACTGCTTTATATTCGGTGTTTATATAATGTACATGGATTATATGTATATAATTTACTTGATGCATTATATCATTATTTGTTCATTAGAAATAACATTGTAGCTCCCATTTAAATGTATATGGAATGGATACATGTAGCTTAAGTATATACTATATGAATAAATATATATTACATTAGTATAGTATATTGCTCATCCAAGTTGTTGAGGTTTGTTTGAGAGTTTTATTTCTTCACGTGAACAAGCATTGAGCTACTAGCTACTCTACTTCCTCTCAATTTCCTCACAAGATAGCTCATGATTGTAAAAGATGTGGGATTCATGATTGAATCTACCAACTACTCACATACCATTCCTTAACCATTGTACAAATAATTATTCCTTTGATTTGTTCTAATGGAGAATTGAAATGTCTGTGTATTGAATTGCCTATATATATCCACCTATTCTCCTCTTACTTTCATTTGCTGAGTATTTTCATTTGAGTTAAGAAGGAGTTAGTATAGCAGCATTGTAGCAATTGTTTAGCAGCAAGTTCAGTTTCCATATCAGAGGTATAAATTCCAATTCATGCTCTCCCTATCTTATTCTTTGTAAAATTTTTAAAGTTCTTGATTATTGAATTATTCATGGATTGAGAAATTATTGGATTGGAACATGATTGTTAGGTGGTATATAAGTTATTATACATGTTAGAATTATGTTAGAAATTGTTAGAATGAATTTTGTTGGAGAAATTTTGAGTTGGAATTGCAGAACTGCCGAAACTGCAAAGCTCCTGGCCTGGCCACCAGCCTGCGCAGCTGCGCCAGTATTGCACTGGCCAGCGGCGCAGCTGCGCCAGCGCCAGTGCCTGTGCTGAGCTTCTTGCCTTCTGTTTCAGTGCTGTTAAATGTTAGCCTATAGTACCTTATGTGGCAAGCATGTATACATGATTAATATATATATATATATATATATATATACACATACGTAAACATAGTATAAGTATTTATAATCATGTTAGTACACTCTAATGATAAAGGGAGTTAATGTTTACAAATAAACTTAGAGTTTCGTGAACGAACGTTAGCGTATATGAAGCATGTTAGTGTTCTGACTTTGCAAGCATATTAGTATGATTTAAAAATATATGAGAAGCATGCTAACTAGCGTATATAGGTTCCATAATGAAATGTGATCATATAAACCTTACTAATGCACGTTCCTAACAAAACACAAACCTTGACATGCTATGCCATGTTACTATTCTGATTTTTGCAAGCATAATAGCATGGTTTATATTAACTTGAAATGTGTGTTTAAAATGTTAAACATGTTAGCATACTTAATTGAAAGCTTCAAGAGGTTTTTCAAGCGAAACTTAAAGACTTTCAAAGTAGACATAACTAAGACTTGCGTCTTTTAGATTGTGACCACTTAGATACATATAACTTATTGTATGCATTCTAATACATGTGAGTAATGGTTATGAGATACTTTACATGTACCATATTGTCTTTTTGACTTAGTGTACTTTGCAAATGGAAACTGAGAATGTAGAAGCTAATTAGCATTGATTACCATGTGAATTGTATTATGATCATGCAAGCATGTTTACTAGGATGTCATTATGCCTATAGACGTATTGTCATGAACCTCATTTGTTTATATACAAATTTCACATGTGCATGCTTAATCATAGAAAATGAACTTCAAATATGAACTATGTGATTTGAAGTATATTTGTGTAGTATACTCAAGCATACATATTAGGTATTGTTTAGCCTTGTTATGAAATAGTATGACCGGAGTAGCGAACCTTTGAAGTATGAACTTGTTTAACTTAAGGTTTACCGGCATGAATACATATGACTATGAAATTGGATTAGGATGTTAGTTTCGAATGAGAGATTATAATCTATAAGCATGTGTGTTGATTTATATCAGTAACTTGAAGTGCTATGTGTTTCAAGCCTATGTTGATGCTTATGAACTAGACAATCTAAAATTATTAAATCTAAGACAGAATTAGATTGACTTACGTGAACTATGTGATAGGTCGTTCCAACGCAATTTTATTAAAGCTAGAAATTAATTGTAGCTGAGCAATCAGGCAAGTTCCCGAACTTCACTCTTTGATTGTGCAAGTTCTTTTGAACCCGTTATTGTATTATTATATTGCAAGTTTCCTAACTTCAGTTGATTGTTATATTGAATGTAAGTATCCTAAATTCTTGCACTACTTTATTCAATGAATCGTGTAAGCGAGTTTCTTAACTTCACTTTTTTTTGTGAAAGTTTCCTATCATTCTCATATTGTATTGAGTAGGTTATTATTGTATTGTGAAAGTTCTCCGAACTTCACATTTTGGTTATTGTGAAAGTTCCCCGAACTTCACATTTTGAGTATTGTGAAAGTTCCCCGAACTTCACACTTTGACTATTGTGAAAATTTCCCGAACTTCATATTTTGAGTATTGTGAAAGTTCCCCGAACTTCACACTTTGGTTATTGTGAAAGTTTCCCGAACTTCACATTTTGAGTATTGTGAAAGTTCCTCGAACTTCACACTTTGATTATTTTGCAATTCCCGAACTTCATTTTTTTATTATGAAAGTTCTCTAAACTTATACAAACTCGTATATTATGCAAGTATCTTATCTTTGTGTTTACTTTATTCAAAGAGCGTTGTCAGCAAATGTCCTAACCTATGCATTTACTTTATGCAAGGTATCTATTATGGTGAAATTTTCTGAATTTCACTCTTTGATATTGTAAGTGTCTAAGCCTATGCATTTATTTTATGCAAGGAATCTATTATCGTGCAAGTTCCCCGAACTTCACACGTTGAGTATTGTGCAAGTTTTCCGAACTTCACACGTTGAGTATTGTGCAAGTTCCACGAACTTACACAAATTCATATTGTGCAAATTCTAAACTTCACTTTGTGCAAGTTCTCTATCCTTCTCATATTGTATTGAGTAGGTTATTGTTGAATCGAAAGTTGTTTACTTAATTGCTTGAACTTTATTTTCAAGCATGTTATTTAGTGATTTAATTACTTATCAATTATTCCACATCGATATTATTGATATCCGCACTTAGTGCGTTTGAGCTCGTACAGTCTTGGACTTGTACATTATTCAAGGTTCTAAATTTCTTGAACCGTGTCAGTAAGAGTCTGAACATTTGCTCGGGCAGACTAGTGTATGAAATTTTCTTTGAAGCTATCCAAACTAATTGATGGTAAGGATTCTTAGACGGAACTGAACACCCCTCATATGTAGGAGTGTGCCCAGGTATCTAATATATATGATACGAGTAAGCAGATATAAGTGTTATGCACATTCACGTTGTGCCCGAGGCTGATCTCCTCGAGGTACTAGGTTTCTGTAGCCAGTAGCCAGTAATCCAAAAAGGGTCAATTAGCTATTGAACCCATTGAAAAGTTATAGTTCAGAGTCTACTCGACTATCAGTCATTCTAAAGGCAATTATTATCTTTGCTTTTAATATTCATATTGTTGAATTGTTCAGATGTTCATAGTGTTGAATCATGCAGATTGTTGAACCTTACAAATATTCATATTATTGAATCATTCTATTATTCGTATTGAATCGTTCAGATATTCATAATATTGAATCGTTCTAATATTCATATTGTTGAATCTTTAATATATTTATTTTGTTGAAATCATTGTCAGATATTTTTTCATTCATCATGATATATCCTTTATTGTTGTATTTAAACTTGCTGAGCAAACTTGTTGCTCATTCTTGCTATATCATGACTTTAAGCCCGAGGCCTCAGGGAAGGACAAGGGTAAAGGAAAGATATAGGATGGTTTGCAAGGAGCAGACTTTGTCTTTATGATTTATTTTATTACTGTTAATGTAATATGAACCCTAATGTTTATTCTAGGGTATGATT
The DNA here is from genome assembly GCA_020205555.1 of Panax stipuleanatus. Classification (NCBI taxonomy): domain Eukaryota; kingdom Viridiplantae; phylum Streptophyta; class Magnoliopsida; order Apiales; family Araliaceae; genus Panax; species Panax stipuleanatus. The sequence continues at coordinate 129,312,153 of CM035122.1, read as the reverse complement.
GTAAGATTTTATTTAAGGTTATCGAATCTTGGGATTAGTAATACCGTTTGAATGAACGACGTACGTTTATTATATTCCGCATTTTTAGTTATCGTATGTTGTTAGAGGTGGATGTTAGTATTGTATCGTGGCGACCGGACCGGGGTCAGAGGACCCGAAAACACCCCACGCCACCCCACCCCACGCCACCCCACCCCACACTACTCCCATCCCAAAAAAATAATATTTATTGATTATGTATGCACCCTCATCTCGCCCACCCCCGCCCCTCCCCCTGCCTCACCTGTCCCACCCCACCCCACCCCACCCCACCCCACCTAAATTAGTTACATCAATTAAAATTTTTATTTTTAAATTTAGGTCTAAAAAATTAAAATAAGACTCTTTTAGTATAACAAAAATTAAAATTTTAGTGAAACTATAATTTGAAAAATAGGTCGACCTGGATTCGACCCATAACCATTTAAATCCAAACCACATAACCCATATTAAATATAGGTTATATGGTTTTGATTTCAAAACCTACCCAAACCTATTTTATATAACCCAAAATCAACCTAAACCTATTTTTTGTCAGGTCTAGTCAAAAGTAGTTAAACTAGATCCAACCCATATTTGTAATAATAATATGGGTTCAAAACCAAACTAATCAATCACTTAAAAATTAGTTAACCAACCCAATAGATCCAAGTAATTTTGATTAATTATATGATTTTTAACTTAAATTGTCAGCTCTGGATCTTACATAAGGTCCACATATTAACTAATAAAAATTAGACACGGCAGCTAATATTAATATATGAGCTTTACGTATGAAAATATCAAAAAATTATATGAAAATATCGATTGTCTTTTTTTTATATATAAATAAAAAAATAATCTCTCCGTTCTTTAATACAAGAACAATATAAATAATTGATAGAGTATTATATTTAATATTTTAAAATCATTTTGCAACTCTAAAAGCACCTATATTAAGCATCGGAGGGAGCGGTAGCTTCCGAAAACAGAAAAAACAGTTGGTGTGAATGAGACGAGTAACGACCAGTCGACTAACGGCTCTCCGATTTCCAATCTTCATTGAGAGGACCATGGACGTGTGAGGCGCAGGATAAGCCAAAACAAGCGGAAGAGATGACAGAAAGAACACAGCGCACCACACAGAGAGACGATACTTCACGCATCTCCCATGAAACGTGAAACCAACACGGAGGAGAGAGAAACAGATTAATTGAATTTGGAAATAGGGGACCAATTGACACACGTAGCTTGCTTGCAGCCCAATGACAATTCATACCAATTCTACCGCTAATTCCTCATTATTTATTAATAACCCTTCATTCATAACCAATTCATCACCTTCTCCCAGTTTTAGACTCAATTTACAACATCTCAAGCGCTCCTCCATTAATTCCTCTGGTAATACTTTTAGCCCTATTTATGAGTATAGATATGTACTGGGTTGATTTTGTGTTATCTCTGTTCTTAATTTTAGCGGCGAAAGCTAGAAATGTATGCAGCCACTACATGCTATGTTGTTCTTATTGAATCGCGTGGACATGTTTGTGATTTCATTTTGATGCAGATTGTTTGGATTGGTTCGTTTCCTTTTGTGTTTGCTATATATTGTTTATTATATGAATGGATTAGTATTTACTGTAGCTCATTCGTAAATCTTCTTGTTCTTTAGAGGCGAGCCAGAAGTGCGTGTGTTCAGTGGCGAAGCCAGAAAGTTTGAGCAGTGGGGTCAAAATTATTGCTAAGTTATAAATAATTTGGCGGGGGTTCGGGGGCAGTGCTCTCGAGACAAATTTTTTTTAATACTTTATACTTTCGGGTCATATATATATATATACACACTATATTACAATGAAAATATAATAAGTAATAATATATGATATGTATATACTATATTGACTCATAATAGACTTTTTTAATCACAACTATTTATAAGTAAGTAATTCATTATTTATTTTTAAAAATAATATAAATTAGATTATTATTTAGTTTAAAATATTATAGAGAGATATACATATATTGAGAGGATATGAGTCATGTGGTTAAAATTTGATTGACAAAGTTATAAATTTTCAATTTAACCCCGTATAATAGAAAATTTATAAAATTTTAGTGGGATCAATTTATATATAATACTTAAAAATTTTAAAATTTACCTTATATTATAAAATATTTTTTTTAAGTGGGGTCAATTGACCCCACATATCCTACGTGGCTTCGCCACTGCGTGTGTTTGAATTGAAGGAATATAATTAAGGAATTTCTTCACATGCTAAGCACACAATTCAAGAGAATATTCTCTTGAATTGTGTGCATATTCTCTTGAATTTGATGCAAATGTAAAAATCAAGAGAATATGCACACAGTTCAAGAGAATATTCTCTTGAACTGTGTGCTTAGCATGTGCCCTTAGGGCACATGTGAAGAGGACTATAATTAATGAGGGGGATGAAATAGAGAAGGAAATGGGATAGAGAGAGCAATGACTCTTTTCAAAATTCACAAATTTGATTAATGGAAATGGTTTATTCCTCCACTGCCATAGAATATCCATTTCAATGGAAACGGTTTAGTCTTGAAAAGTATAAGAATGGGACTTGGATATGCGATTATTCATACTGTTCAAGGTAGCTAATAGAGGGTGCAATCGTGTATAATTGTAGCTGAAAAGACTTCTCACATTTCCGATTCCATGATTTAATTATTCCATTTTTACTTGGTACTTTTCTTAGCTGCCCTGTTTCTGGAATTCTATATTCATCAACTTTCATGCATGTTCAGTTGCTGGTATGGATTCAACTGCTGCTACAAGTGTATACCCTTTGCATCGGACTAAAACTATTCACCTGGTTTGTGCCCCTTTCATCCCCTTCCCCCATCGTTTAGTGGTAGACTTTAACCCCGTATTACATATTTGATGCTAAAATTGTTTAAGAGTTGAGACCTCCAAGCTGCAACTCAAAGGCACAACATGTTTTATTTGTAGGTGAGACATGCTCAAGGTATTCATAATGTAGAAGGAGAAAAGGACCATAATGCCTACTTATCTCAAGAACTCTTTGATGCACACCTTACTCCTCTTGGCTGGCAGCAGGTAATCTCCGTAGAATATGGTTCAATGTTTTAATATCCTAATTTACTTTTCTTTTTAAGAACGACAGAATATTTCAATAAGATGTCAAAGATAATATTAGGTTTACTGTTTTTGGTTCTTGATGGGAACACTTACTGTTCCCATCCAAGATAGATCTTCTTTTCTATAATGAGAACATCTAGTTAATGTTTACCTTTATATTTATTTTTATGCATATCTTTTTGAATCCTTCTAGGTTTTAACCCAAAGTAATGGTTCTATATATCTCTTTGATGCTTATTAATAGGTAGATAATCTGCACAAGCATGTTCGTGCATCCGGACTTTCAAAAAAGATTGAATTAGTCATTGTTTCACCATTGTTAAGGTATGTCGTTGCCCCAATTTTGATGCATGTTGAAATTTTACCAATATCATATTCACTTAAATATTTCCGTTACCTGGTGAAAAATTCTGATGCTCTCTCATTCGGTGTTATGATCTACCGACCAAGAAACCCCTTACATGTTCGCCTGTTACGTAATTAAAAATTACCATATGAGCATTATAACTCTATGTATCTTCTGGATGTAGGCATACATCTAACGTTGGCATTTCTCACTCACGTACGCCTTATCTATGTAATAGTTTCTGTAACATAAAATTAGTTATTGATTGCTTTTTAATTTACATTATGATATTAGCGTAGAGCTACAAGCGAAGTGATACAACTTGCGAGTCGACTGGACTAGATGAGTGCGTTAAATATATAAGCTGCATATTTTATTTTAAATGCTTGATAAGAACTCAAGCCGGACTTGATTTGCCTAATGAGATAAATGAACAGAGTTAAAAGACGCATTGGAATGAGCTAAACTTGAACTTGATAAAAATCTTAAGCACTCGAGTTGACTAGATTGTTACTTGACTTGGTTACATCCCTACTTTGACCAATCCCCATCTTCTATCAGATTTAATTTAATGGCCTCAAGATAGAGATATCTATTAAGGTGACACTGAATGTTGTTTCAAACATCACTTTGCCCACATCTTATTTTCTTCATTGAAAGCTTAGTCTGGGAAAATGGCTTTCATCCCTTGAAGGTCAAGCTATATATGAGATACATTTATATATATTGTTAATTTTAGCATGTTTCAATAGCGTAGGATCCTCTTGTTGTTATGATTTCTAATGTTTGCATTGTAGAACCATGCAAACAGCAGTTGGAGCTTTTGGGGGTGAAGGTTACGTAAATGGCATAGATGTACCTCCACTAATGGTGGCAAATGCTGGGAATAGCGATCGTCCTGCAATTTCAAGTCTGAATTGCCCTGCGTTCATAGCTGTGGAGCTCTGCCGAGAACATCTGGTATGTCACATAGAAAAGAGTACCTCCTTTCATTAAATGTTGGCATCTTTTTATTTTCTTCTTCTTTTCTTCTTAACATGTATAGAACATTTTTTTTGGACAAGTAATGTATAGAACTATATGATTTGTATATATGAGAATCAGGTAGCTCTGAACTCACTAATAGTTATGTTATTTTAGTTGTTTCATTTTCTAAATGAAACTATGCTCTAGTTACTTGGTGCTATCAAGCTGGTTACTTCGTTGTATTGATTTAAAAGGCTCACTCCTACAAGTCTATGTCATGATTTTTAATGAACTGCGGATGTATAATTTTAATTCTGCCTGTTAAAAATATTGCAAATGTCCACATTGTAGTTGCCAAGATGTTCTGTTTCCCCTTTGTGCGATATAGATGCCAGAATTAGATAAATTATGATTGACCTTGGTATATAGTCCCTTGTATTGCATCCATACTTCTCTCGCATAAATAAACACTTGGAACACATGATAAGTGGGAGTTTTTAACAGATTTTACTTTTTTTTTCACTCTTAAAAGACTTTTAGTTCCAAGGTTTCTCATTTAATATATTACATAATGCAGGGAGTTCATCCATGTGACCAGAGGAGAAGCATCAGCGAGTATAAACCCCTATTTCCTGCAATCGATTTTTCACTGGCAAGTTTTATTGTTTTATTCTAATGTTGGTAACCAGTATACAATTGTTTGTTTCTTTAGTTAGTTAGAATCAATCTCTCAGTTTTGCTAATTTGCATAATTTGGATTTTTATGCAGATAGAAAATGATGCTGACGTTTTGTGGAAGGCTGAAATTAGAGAAAAGAACGAAGATGTAGCGGCCAGGGGAATGAAGTTTTTGAACTGGTAACTTCTTAACTCTTAGTTTTATTCTTAACAAAGAATCTATCGTACATCTATATGCCTTAATTATATATATTATGATAAGTGTTTAGTTGAATTTCTTTTCTTATCCTCATCAAATTTTAATCGACTTGGCAATTAAGCATCTCATTCAACTTGAACACCACGACAAAAACATTTTTATTGGCTGAAGTACTTCAGTTTATATGCTCTGCTAATGCTACTCTATTTTGCATTTCCTTCTTTACTTTACCGTTTTGAATTACTTCAAATCAGATCCTTAAACATTAATTACATGTTGGCCTTTGGATATTAGCAGATGTGGCCTTGGCTGGCTTGTCTCTTTTCTGGTTGTTATTTAATTAGTATTTTTTTTTTGTCTAAATCTGGTCCAGGTTGTGGACTAGGAAAGAGACAGAGATCGCAGTTGTTACTCACAGTGGATTCCTAGTTCATACTTTAAGTGCGTACGGAAATGATTGTGATCCTTTGGTCAAGAGTGAAATGAGCAGATTGTAAGTGTTTAATATTCTTGCTAAGTTTTAATTTTGAGTGAATAGGCTTATTGCAGTTATTTAGGTTGGTTGTATGATCAATATAAGGTTTGAACCTATTTTCCTCCAGCCTATCTTCTCATAGATAAGCCATGAGAAGTTCTCTCCAAATTGACCACTCAAAGTTCTTTCACTGTTTTCGGCATAAGCCATGCATGACACCCCAAATAATGTTAGCACCATGATCCACAAATCCTATCCAAGGTACAAGGTAAGACGAGGTGATCTACTGTCTCTTCATCCTTTTACAAAGTCCACAACCAGTTCATCAATTTCTGCCTTCTTGGAGCACACCAAACAAAGAATCCAACTTTCAGGGGGAAACTTCACTTTTAACATTACTAATCGATGATAAAATGGCTTACCAGAAAACAGCCTGTTTTCCCATCCCTTTCATTGGTAAGAGTCCTGGTGTCCTGTATGGAAATGGTCTCCTGCAGGATATCAAACAATACAGCCAGTGGTTCTATTTCCCAGCCATAGAAATTTCTTCCAAAACAATGATTTCAATCCTGAATTACCCCCTCAGTAGTCACAGAATCAGCAACACAATCCAAGCCTCTAACAGCATTTCTGAATAAGTCTGGAAATAAGTAACAAGCCTACTTCTCCCACCTTTTTATGTCTTCTCATTTGGCCTTTCTAGCTCTTTGCTGTGTGTATGGTGACACCTCTATCTTCAAATTTCGATTGTTTCCCTTGCATTTGAAAACAGATGCATATTTCCAAAATCATGGTTCAAGTGTAGCATATCTTCAGGTTTAGCTTTACCCTCGTTTTTCCCCTCTCACAGTTCGCTGATTATTTCTCTGTAAATGTGTTGTTCGGCTACTAGGAAACGTTTCCGGTGGTAGTGTTTTGTGCGTTTGGACCTCCAAACGCACCACGCCATTTGTCTTGACTCTTGAATTTCTTGACCTTTTTTCCCTAAAGAATAATACCCCCTTGCCTTCTTTTCCCTCATCTCCCTCCCTATATTTTCGAACAGTGTCACAAAACATGAATATCGATTGTTTTACAAAATGTCAAAAGCACTTGTTGTCAATTAGAATGATATTGAAACATAGTCCATGATTTTACACACATGAAACAAAACTCACATTCAGAACTGTAATGATATCCTCCTTGAGTTGTTGTTCTTCACATATACTGAAATAATATCCTCATCTGTGTACTCAGCTTTAACAATTGTGAGCTTCGGTCAGTGGTGATCGTTGATAAAAGGTAAGCATGGCATTTAAATTTTTTATTTTTAAAAAAAAAAATTGAAGTTGTGCAGAATATGTTATCCAAGTCATTTTTATGCTCATTTCTGTTCTTTTATTTTGCAGCAACATGGGTTCAGATTCTTCAGCAACTGACTACCCTGGAAAAATTCCTAGTGGGGTCGATGTCCCAAGCGATCCTGCAAACTAAGAGAAGTGTTGGACACTTGAAGTGCTCAATTACTTTTATCTCAAAAATTCCAAAAATATTCATTTGATATTCAATTTCATTGTATTGATGATTCTAAAATAGTTAGTTAGTTATGGCAGTGGTTAGGATAAAGTTTATTTTAGGGTAAGTTGGTCAATTGGCCAATAGAATACTGACACGCAGACGAGGTTGTATGTGTGTCAGCATTCTAGTTATGAAGACAGTTTGTAAGGCTATTACTCCAAAAGATTTTAGTTTTGGAAAGGGGCCATATTCAGGCCCTTTTAAGAAATGAAATTTCCAACTATAAACTAATGAACTTTTTTTTATTTTTTTTGTGAAGAAATATATTACTAATGGAAGGCTCAACCTCTATATCAATAGAAGTGAGTCATACTACTCGATTAAGATTAAGTGTCTATCAGTCATATATCACTATATATAATAAGTCAAATAAAAATCTTATCTCGAGTCGATTAACAAACTCATGAGTTAGCCCCGAGTTGATTCAATCAATATCATGATATGTTTATAATTATATTCTCTTTGTATCTTATATTGTATTATTCTAAGAGTACATATAATAATATCCAATATACATACAACTCTCAATTTGTATTATACTAGTATTTAGTTGTAGCACTTGAAATATCAGCCTTGCCAGTAAAGTCTTTACAAGAATGACCGTAGGTAACATTAGCATCAGGACCCACAATTTCTTTCAAAGTCAACGAACCCATCATCAATAATTAGTTGCCACTTGCCAACTCCACCAAGCAACACTTATAAAAAACTCACATTTTTCTCCCTGGCTTAAAAATAATCTTTATTATTATAAAAAAGTTTCTCTCAACATATATCCTAAGAGCACATACTAAATATACAATTCAAAAGAATATTCTTTTAAATTATGTGCATATTCTCTTAATTTCTATATTTACACAAAATTTAAGAAAATATGCATATAATTCAAGAGAATATTCTCTTGGACTGTATATATATTCTCTTAATTTTTGTATTTACAATAAATTTAAAGAAATATACACACAATTTAAAAGAATATTTTCTTTAATTGTATGTTTAGCATGTGCCTAAAGCACACGTTAACAAATTCCTTATAAAAAATGTATTACTCCCTCCGTCCCAAATTAATTGTTCAATTTTTATTTTTTTTAATCAAGTTGACTATTTTTAAAATTAATAAGTAAGCATGTATAAATATATTTTTAATATTATAAAATTTGATATTAGTAATAAATTGTATATATTTTTTTTGTTGTAACCTCTTTACCTATATTTTGACAAAAATAATATACAAAATAATTTTAAAAAATAATTAATTTAATTAAAAAAATTAAAATTAAATAATTAATTTGAGACGGAAGGAGTATTAATTTTTTTTCACTATTAGCATTTCAGGTTTTCAACATAAAATAAAAACAAAAAAATTCCGCGCCTTCATCATTATCTTCAAATCTTTCTATTCCACAATCAAATAATTCTAAATCACAGGGTCCCATTCTTCACCTACAATCCCACGCCTCACAAAAATCTTACCTCCTCCTCCTCTCCCATGGCGCAACATTTATAGCAAATCCTAAAAACACTTGGCAATCCATTTTCACATTAATATTACTACAAAACGAAAATGGAAAATTATTCATACTCAACTGGGTACCCAGATTCTGTTCATTCCTCACCCCGTTCAAGAGATATCATAGACTCTGAAACCGCATCATGGGACGATCAACAACCCTCCCATCTTTCTTCCCCAAATTACAAAATCAAGCTCATGTGCAGTTATGGCGGAAAAATTCAACCCCGTTCGCACGATAATCAGCTTACTTATGTCGGCGGCGACACCAAAATCTTGGCCGTCGAACGGAACATTAAGTTCTCTATCTTCCTCTCCAAATTGTCCTCCCTTTGTGACGCTGAAGTTTGCTTTAAGTATCAGTTGCCTGGTGAAGACCTGGATGCTTTGATTTCCGTTACGAATGATGAAGATCTGGAGCATATGATGCTCGAGTATGATCGCCTGTATCGTGATTCCGGTAAGCCGGCGCGGCTCCGGCTGTTTCTCTTTCCTTTGAACCCGCCGTCCAATTTTAGTTCGTCGGATTCGAAGTCGGAGCGTCAGTGGTTCGTTGATGCGTTGAATTCTGTCCAGATTCCGACTGTCGACGATTCGTCGTCTCCGCCAGCAGTCGCACCGCCTACGGCGACTACGCCGGACTTTTTGTTCGGTCTGGATAAAGGCCATGTGATGCCGAGTAAGGTGCAGGATTCAAAGCCTGCTCCGACGGTTCCGGAGGTGTTTGCGAAGGAAATACGTGGAGGATCCGAGTGCGGTTCGGAGGACCGGAACTATGTCGGAGACCCGGCGATTTCGCCGGAGGAAATTCAGCGCCAAATACACGAATTGAACAGGATGCAGATTTCTAATCAGGAACAAGTAAACCCTAGAGTTTATTATGGAGATTATTACGGTCAGAAAATTACGGAGAATGTTCAGCATCCGGCAAATATTCCGGCGGCTTACTGGCAGGAAAGACATATGAGTACCGGAGGTTATCCACCGGCGTCAGCAACTGAACTACCGGCTTACATGATTCCTTCATCGGCCGGTACGTACCAGACTCCGATGATGCGACCTATGACCGGACAAGTCGGTCAGGGTTACTACGGAATGCAGAGGATGATGCCGGAAGTTTACCGGGAGCAGCCGGTGTACAATGCTGTCCAACAACAACAACAACAACAATTTCAGCAGCCAAAGAATATAGGAGCCTACACGATGGGGCCCGGACCGACAGCTGAGCACGGGTATGCGCAGGTTCATACCCAGGTTGGCTACGACGGGGCAGGGAGGCAGGTGTACTACACTGCGCCGGGAGGGGTGGTGGTGCAGCAGCAGCAGTATCAGGCGTTTGACGGGCGGCAAGGCGGTGGCGCGTTGAATCAAGAGGGTAAGGTGGTGGTTAAGGCACCTCAAACTTCTTCTATGTGAAGTATTTTATTTTCTGTTAATTTAAAATATAAATAAATATTGTAGCTTATTGTGCTTACTGCTTCCTGTGATGTAAGATGTTTGTTTGCTGTTGTGCTGTTGTGTGCATATATGAATTATAAAATGAAAATTGAGACATTGTTTTCACTTTTCAGTGTGTGTTAGATTATTATTCTTTGAGTAGCTTGTGTTATTAATTAATTTGTTAGTTAGTGGATTATATATCGGAAACTGGTATTTTCATAATTTTTTTGATATTTTCACAACAGAAGTGTCTTTATATATAACGACGGTGAAAACTGTCGCTATAAGATCTAGAATGACGAGTTTGCTGTGAAAATATTATTTTCTGTTGTGAATTTATCAATTTCCATATATATTTCCTAAAAGTGACAAACAAATTAACTATACATACACAAACACTAAATCTATACTACTTCAATATTCTTTGGCTTTCTTTCTTTTACAAGTTTCATTATTGGTTGCTAATGAAGTCTAATTTCGAGGAGTTGTTTTTTTGAAAGGCAAGTGAAACTATTGCCCAAATCTTTTTAATTTAATTTAAGGGCTTGTTAGTTTTGACGCATTTGGTGTATTTGGGAGCTTTTTAAACTCCAAATGCTCCACACCAAAAATGGTGGTTGAGTTTGGAGCTTAAAAGCTACGTTTGTGAGTTGCGTCTGTCTATAAATTTATGTCGATATACGTGGGAAATGGGTTTAAAGAAGAACTCACGTGTAACTGTAATATTTTATTTTGTCGCTTACAAAACTACGTTAGTCGCAATTCACATTCAACATATAAATTATTTTTATTTTATTTGTTATCAATCAATTTAGTTGAGTCATCTGAATCATAAGCGAGTCAAAGCCCAGCTGGCCTGGTTAATTTAGTCCACATAAGCGAGCTGGTTATTAGATTGAATGAAATTTTGAAAGACTGGTTTATTGATTGGAAGTTTTGAACTTTAGTTAGTCAATTGGAAAAAGAGAGAAAATTCAAGGCATCAAATGTCAGAACTTCATTTCATTATTAGAAGGAATACAAATATATAGTATCCCAGTAATGGCTCCTTCGTTCAAGCTGGATATTCTTACTTTAGCCCTAGTGGAGGCTAGACTTTCTAATGTTGGTTGTCTTCTTGCTTTCTTCTAAGGCCGTAAAATGAATCAAATAGTTCGGACTTAATTCATACTAGCTCGATTAAAAGTTCGATACTCGAAATATAAATGATTCAAATATGAGCAAATTTTAAAATTTGATAAAATACTCGAACCTCTTCAAATTGTAATTTTTTATTAATACTTCAAAAAATTCAAACTGCTCGGGCTCGATTCGAGATTGTATTCGACTCAGTAGCTAAACGAGTGTCAATTAAACTTTATTTCATACTCGATAAATTTTGTGAACCAAATCTGAGCAATTCAATACTCAACTCGATTTGGTTCATTTACACCTCTACTTTCTTCTCTTTTGTTTATACTGTTTTTCTTGCGTTTTCTTTTTTTCCCCCCCTTAACTTTGTTCATATCCGATGTCCAAAGGGCAAAAAGAAATAATCTTTCTCAACCCTTCGAAATCAATGTGTAGCTTATAGTTTTGATATTATAAAGTTGCTGGAGAAAAAAGTGGTAGAATCAGTGAAAATTCAACTGTGTCCTCGGTCCTTGATGGCTATGGGACTGTACTCTTCTATCCAGGTGAGCTTTTAATGATCAACTCATGACAAATGATGAATATGGACTATTATTTGTTTTCTTATGTTATGTTCTCAACTAGCTACTACATGTTATTTTATTACCAGGACTGCTTATCTATTATAGGTTGATGCATGCCAGAATCAAATAAAGGAGGAGTCTTTTAACTATTCAAGTCTAAAGCAGTAGGCTACAACTTTGAAATCCTGTCCAAGATAAGTTTAAAGAGAAACAACCCGGTCAAATCCCAAGTTTGAAAAAGGTCATAACTGAAGGTACTATTGTTAATAATTTAATTCCTTATATACAGACAAATTTTTTTCATATTTTTCGATGTGGTACTGGGATGTTACATAAGGACTCTTGGAGTATCTTGAGGCCTTTTGCTTTAGAGTCCTCCTATATATTGCAATAAAAATATGTCGAGTAGACACAATGATATGGTTTGTAAAGTAATGCAGACATATGGATAATTGATTGATGCGCTTACTCTCAACAAAAGTCGACATATTTTATCGCGGTATAAATCTTTTTTGTTTGATTTATCTTATACCCTTGTATATGTATAGAAATGGGGAGAATTTTCATATGACTGATAAGTCCATTGAATCATATTAGATATGGGTTTATAAGTCGGTAGTTGTTTAGAGACTGCTGGTAATCCTTGTAGCAACAAAATTGAATTTTAAACATCAGAATGGTTCATGATTGTGTTCTAGTGTGTTGATGGAGATATAAGGCTTACTAAAGTTGTAGTTTTGAGTTTTGTGCACCCCATTTGGATGCTAATGAATTCCTTCCCCAGCAGCATTTCAGTGGGGCTTTTATTGTGGAATTGTGGTAATTAGCATTAGGTTATAGTTAGTTTACAAGTGTTATAGTTATTTGTATTAAATTTAAGTATTTTTTTTGTTTAAATTTTGAATTTTAAATGTTATCTCTTATTTTGAAAGTATGCAATTTATTGTTTTAAAAAGTTAAAGGAATACCATTTTGAATTTTAAGAATCTCAAACTGATTTTGATCTTGATTCTATATTTCAGAGTAGAGGGAGTAATTGAAAGTTGAAACCCATTGAATTGAGTTTTTTTGGAAACCCATTGAATTGAGTTTTTTTTTGTAATTTATTTATTTATTTTGTGCTAAGAAGAAGAAAAATCTGTCTTTTTCCTGCAAAATATGTAGTTATGATCCAAATCCAAATCATGTAATGTCAGATCCTAATTTTGGGACATGTTATTTATTGATTATTGGTACTATAATATACTAGGTGACAACAACTACCATCTTCCATCATTTTTATTTGCTAACTAAGTTTTCAAAACAGTTACATATTTATTATGAGTGTTTTTTGGGTGGGTGAAAATTGGATTAGTAGTGGGGGAGCAGGTGGACCTTTTGGGATGGAATTAAATAGAGTAGGTAGTATAATTCAGTCATTGTAGTCCTTAGGAGACATTTTTAATCTTTGCCTATATAAAGTACAGATAATGTTAAAGACACAATTTATTCTATAATTATTTTATAATTTGTTGATGTGATATACTGCACCTCAATATATTGATGAACAAATTGTTTTAATATAGTCTTCGGCTTCACATAAAAGCTGAGGTGGAGTATGCCACATTAACAAATTGTAAAATAGTTGTAGAATAAGTTGCGTCTCTAATATTATTCAAAAAGTACACTTCACACCACATTATTAATTGGTGTTTTCACAATTTTGAATCGTCTCTTTCTGTTCCATAATATATGCCGTTTTAGATAATTTTATTTTTTAAAAATTATTTGACGTTTTATATAATCTAAGTGAATTAACCACAATATTTTCAAAATTACCTCTTATGAGAAAATGTTACATATGAAAAGAGAGTGAGATAAGTATATGTAATACATGTAAAAATATCAGTTTCCAAGATTAAATAGATAATATAGGAAATACTAAAATTTATGATCAAGAAGGTAGGGAAAAAAAAGGTTTTGGACTACTGAGTCACCAAACTGAGTTGACTCAGTATCAGTTAGAATAACTGGGTATTTACTTTGTTATATTTTGGTATTGATTAGTCACTAATACTATAATATTTTCACCGACAATATAAGTTTGTTTTAATTACGTGTGAAAAATTTGATCTTATTTATGTTTATAATTTTTCACTATAATGAGAGTTTTTAAATAATAATAATAATACATTATCAAATTCAAAATATCCCGTCAAAATTAATCACCACTTTTTCGTCTACGTGGACATTACCTTTATGAACATATCAATGTGATTATGTGAGTGTTGTGATTGTATATTTGAACTGCATTTTAATTTGGGGATTCCAACAAAAAATTAATATTTATTGATTATATATACACCCTCACTCCACCCCACACAACCCAAAAAATTAATATTTATTGATTATATATACACCCCCACCCCGCGCACCCCTACCCTCTCCCCACCCTCTCAAACAAAAATATTTACTAATTATGTATACATCCCGCCACCCCCCCCCAATCCCACTAAAAAAATAATAATATTTTTTTATTATATATACACCCCCACTCCGCCCACCCCCACCCCCATCTCACCCCACCCCACCTACCCCACCCACCCCACCCCACCCCACCCACTCCACCCACCCATCTCACAAAAATTAAAAAAATAATATTTACTAATTATATATATACCCCCACCTCACCCCACCCCACCCCACCCCCTCCCACGCCCACCCCCATCCCACGCCACCTCCCCCATCCCAATCCCCCATCCCCCTTAAAAATAATAATAATTTTTACTGATTATGTATACCCCCCCCCCCCCGCCCCGCCCCGCCCCGCTCCCATTCCCACCCCCACCCACCCTCCCTCACCCCCCATCCCATAAAAATTAAAAAATAATATTTACTGGTTATGTATACAATCCCGCCCCGTCCCACCCCCAACCCCCACTCCTCTCCCCCTTTCCCCCTCCTTCGAAAAAATATTATTTATTGATTATGTATATACTCCCACCCCTCCTCACCCCACTCCCCACTCAAAAAAATAATATTTATTGAATAATATGATTACTTATTTAAAAATTTTAATTAATTGTTTATTTTTTTTGATGTTTAAATAAGTTTAAATTATAGTTTAAAATAAGTTATTATTGGTAAGGGTGTAAGACCCCAACTTTTATGAATAAAGATTTAATTTTCTTTATATATTATTTCGAAATAGTAAGGTGTTGATTTGATAAAGGTGAAAGTTATGGGTGAAATGTGCAAATATTTTAAAATGAGCAAGTGGTTATAAAATATTCTTGTTGTCGGGGAATATTCGTTTGGTCGTGGAATATTCTTGTTGTCGGGGAATATTCGTACGACGGCGCAGATATTTGTGGACCCCACAACGGAATAACTGTCGGATATAGAAAGCGACAGAAATAACTTTTTTTACAAAATAACGGCGTGGTTGTTACCGTTAGTACTGTTGAAATACCCGGTGGTTAAAATACAGTGATACGCGGTGTTGCACAGTAGCACACGGTATTGCACAGTATTTTGAATTATTGAGTCTTACGTGAGAAGGCACTTACTCAATTATTGTTACAGTAATTACTGTTCAATATTTTATATTATTGACTCAATAATTGTTACATTGATATTTTATTGACTCAATAATTGCTACGTTGCTATTTTATATGATTGATTCAATAATGACTACAGTTGATATTTTGTAGTATTGATTCAATAATTGTTGTTGCACAGTATTTCACGTTATCAACTCAATAATTCATATTATTTGAATAATATTATTAGATAGCATTATTGATAATGTCTAAGGAAGTTCTGTCTAGGAGTGGTTATTTAATTGCGCGCCAGTAAGGAGAAGTCCTTATCGGAAGGCCCCCTCTGTCCTGGGAACAACCTGGTTGTCAATATTGTAGTTCTATAATATTATTTGTGAATAATTAATTATTGATTTATATGATAAAGAAATATTTATTTTGTGGATATTAAAGAAGGAATTAGTACTGATGTGTTTTTATCAGTATTTTGGTGTGAAAAATCATCTGTTTGTGGATTTCGGATAATTTATGTTGGGAATTTGGAAAAACTTTCTTCTGCAAAGTTGTAGAGAATTAAATTTCCTATGGAAAGGACATAGAATTTGTATTATTCTGACAAAGGGGCTATTTATTATGAATTATTGAAGTTTCGGAAAATAAATATATTATTTAATGGGTGGGACCCACTTTTGTTGTTTTGTTGAAAAAATCAGATTTTTGGTAGCAGCCGGCGGCGGAAGAAAATAAAATAAAATAATATATTTTATTCATTTAGTCTCCTTTGGCATCCTAAGCTTTTCCTATAAATAGGGTGCTTAGGTTAGAATTGAAAATCACACCAGAATTCGAAGTTTTCTCTCTCTATAATATCGAGCGTATTTTTGTGAGTATTTCAGTACTTTGAGAGTTACTATTCAGTGCAAGTTTCCGTCGGTATTATATCCGATATTCCAGCCAGAAGTGTTGTTTTTTTTGAGGTAAGGGATGTTATTTTCTTTCGTAAATGATGTTATTCTTTTCAATATCTTTATACCGAAATATTGTCATGGATTTTATGTTGAAATTCTTACTTTTTCCGTCGGGGTTACTATTCACGTATACGGCACTATTCACGTATACGGCACTATTCACGGGAAAATTTATTTTTCTTCTATTTGTCCAAATTGTTTGTTAAGGTTACTATCTTTGATTGTATCCAAGTTTTGAGCTTTATTCTTGAATTTTGCTCCACAATTGATTATTACGAAGTATTTGTGAATTGGATAAACTAAAATACGAATCCTTGATCATTGTCTTTTATCTCACTGGATTCGTTCTTTAAAATGTTTTTCATCATCCTCAGTCTTAAAAGGTGATGTAACTGAATATCTTTGGCCTGTAGAGCAAAGATGAATGATTACCTGATGAATATCTTTGGCCTGTAGAGCAAAGATGAATGATTACCTGATGAATATCTTTGGCCTGTAGTGCAAAGATGACAGGTGTTGAGATGAACATGACTACTGATGATGCAAATGAATATCTTTGGCCTGTAGTGCAAAGATGAATATTTGATTCGAGATGTATATTGATTGATGTTACAGGGATAAAATATTGATGATGGACTTTTAAATCATAGAAGATAGTAGACTTGATTCTCTGCTTAACTCTTCTAATGATTCGTTATTTCCGCTGCGAATATTGATCTAAAATTGGTTGTCCATTATATTTTATCTTATTTGTTGAAGACTAACGATAATTTGTTTTCCATTATCTTAGTCATAATATTCTTTACTGAGCTAGTTGAGCTCACCCTTTTCATCTGTTGTCCTCTTCAGGAAATGAGAATGTTGCGGGGACTAGTCGGGGGACAGAGTGATGGTCCAAGTTAGAGCAGTAGTAGTCCTCACTATTTCTAATAAATAGTGTGATAATAATTGTAATGAGGACTTAGTTTGAATCTTAATATTTTCTACATATTTGTACTGAGACTCACAGTTGTGTGGTCGTATTTTGCACGACCGTATGATATAAAGTTTGTATTTGAATTCTGTACCATGTATTTGGCGACTCAGAATGGGTTGGGTTGAATGGACCTATTCTGGGGGGCGTCACAGTTGGTATCAGAGCTTAGGGATATGATCTCTGGCGGAGATCGGGGAATAGAACTAGGAGGGGAGAGACGAGTAAATCCTTCGCTAGTATGTCCTACCTAAGCTTATGTGGTATTTAATTGGTCAGTCGGAGCATAGGGTTAATATGTGATTTGTTAATTTGTTTAATTAACCCTTGTTTTATGGCAGTATTTGAGAATGGCAGCTGAGAATGTTAACAACGAAGTGAATGAGACCGTGGAGACACCTTTAATCGTTAACCAGGAGAACGTACAACAGGAAGGCAATGTTCTTCCTGAAAACAACGTTGGTCAAACGATAAATGATGAGATGTTTAGAAGTTTTTTGCAGTTCATGCAAAATCAGACGAGGGAGACTCGTGTGCAACATACAGGTGGAGATAATAACAGCACGCGAGTTGTCACTGCTAAGCAGTTCAAAGAATTGGGACCACCAGAGTTTCTGGGAAAACCAGATCCGATCAAGGCGGAGACGTGGATTAAACAAATTACCAAGATATTTGATGTCTTGGGATGCACAGAGGAACAGAAGGTCCCATTCGCCACGTTTATGTTCCGTGGAGAGGCAGATTACTGGTGGGAATCCGTGAAGCGTACCCAGCCTGCCGCACTCCAGATGTCTTGGGAAGCGTTCCAGAAACTGTTTAATGACAAGTACTTTCCTGAAAGTATTCGTCATATGAAGGAAGTAGAATTTATTAGACTCGAACAAAATAACATGACGGTATCCCAGTACGAGGCTAAGTTCGCGGAGCTGTCCAGGTTTGCACCTCATTTGGTGGAGAATGAGGAACGTATGACGCGGATGTTTCTAAGAGGTTTGAAACCCGAAATACGTCAATACCTCATTTCTCATAAGTTTTCTTTATATTCGGATGTAGTAAACAGGGCCCAGTTATTGGAACGAGATAATGATTATGTTCAACCAAGGGACCACAACCAAGGTCGTACCGGTGGCAGCAGTCATCGGAGCAATGACAACCAGCGAGGAGGAAAGTATGACAGAAGCGGGAACTACTCCGGTAGTAATCGTGGCCATGATAGTAGAAGAAGCGAATCGGGAGGAGATTTCAAAAAGAGAAGGTATAACAATGAGAACGCGAAGATGTCAACATCAGCACCAGCATCAACTGTTTCGAGGGGAGGAGAACGACCACCGGTCGTATGTTTTAAATGCGGGAAAGAGGGACATATCAGCCCAAACTGCCCACAACAATTCAAAGGATGCTATAACTGTGGAAAAGAAGGACATATAGCTCGAGATTGTCCTGTTGCGAAACCAAGTTCAGCGGGGGTGGTGATTCCAAAGGCGGTTGCAGACAAGTCAAAGTCGGTGATTCCTGGAAGAGCGTTTGTCGTGACATCCCAAAACGCGAGGGATCCGCACGAGGTGATTACGGGTAAGCTGATCATAAACTCTTGCGAAGTTTATACCTTGTTAGATACCGGTGCTACCCATTCCTTTATTTCACCTGCTTGTGCTCAACGTTTGAACTTGACTTCTGCTAAGTTAGACTTTGACTTATCTGTTGAAACTCCGTTAGGAGAAACCTTTGTTACATCTACAGTTTACACATCTTGCTTGATTCAGATTGGTACCCTTACCTTACCTGTTGATCTTATATCTTTGAAAATACTTGCATTTGACGTGATTTTAGGAATTGACTGGTTAACCACTTATCATGCCAAAATTGATTGTTTTCGTAAGGTTGTTAGTTTTCATATTCCTAATCAACCTGTTGTGCGAATCCAAATCACCAAACCACTAAAATCAGTCAATATCATTTCAAATCCCAAGGCTATTCGTTTATTGAAAAACGGATGTCAAGCTTTCTTAGCTCATGTCACTGATTTAAACCAAAATACATCAGATTTGAATGATATTTCCGTTGTCAATGAGTTTCCTGATGTATTTCCCGAAGAACTTCCCGGTCTACCCCCAGAACGTGAAGTTGAATTCTTTATTGACCTTGAGCCCGGTACAAAGCCCATTTCTAAAACCCCATATCGAATGGCTCCTATTGAACTTCAGGAGTTAAAGGTCCAATTACAAGAGTTGTTAGATATCGGTTTTATTCGTCCTAGTACGTCTCCTTGGGGTGCTCCTGTTTTATTCGTAAAGAAGAAAGACGGGAGTATGCGACTTTGTATTGACTATCGGGAGTTGAACCATGTCACCATCAAGAATAGGTATCCGCTACCTCGTATTGATGACCTGTTCGACCAGTTGCAAGGAGCGCAATTCTTTTCAAAGATCGATCTTCGTTCTGGATATCATCAGTTGAAGATTAAAACTGAGGATATTCCAAAGACTGCTTTTAGAACACGGTACGGGCATTATGAGTTCTTAGTCATGTCTTTTGGATTGACTAATGCTCCTGCTGCTTTCATGGATATGATGAACCGTGTATTTAAGAAGTATTTAGATCAATTCGTTGTTGTCTTTATTGATGACATCCTCATCTATTCTAGAAGCCGTGAAGATCATGAACACCATTTGAAGTTAGTACTTCAAAAGCTTCGTGAGAACAAGCTATACGCCAAGTTAAAGAAATGCGAGTTCTGGCTTGAGGAAGTAGCATTCCTTGGGCACGTGGTATCGAAACGTGGAGTATCTGTTGACCCGGCGAAGATTGAAGCAATACAAAGCTGGGAGCAACCTAAGTCGGTGACCGAGGTACGAAGCTTTCTAGGCTTAGCTGGTTATTATCGTAGGTTCGTAGAGGGATTTTCTCGAATCGCTACTCCATTAACTCAGTTGACTCGGAAAGATACGAAATTCGTTTGGAGCGAGGAATGTGAGAAGAGCTTCCAAGAGCTCAAGAGGAGGCTCATTTCGGCACCTGTTCTGACAATACCATCTGGTTCGGATGGATTTGTTATCTACAGCGATGCTTCGGGCAAAGGGTTAGGATGTGTTCTCATGCAACATGGGAAAGTCATAGCCTATGCCTCGCGACAACTCAAAGAATATGAGAGGAATTATCCTACTCATGATCTAGAGTTGGCAGCAGTCGTATTCGCGTTGAAGATCTGGAGACATTATCTGTACGGGGAGAAAGTGGAGATTTATACGGATCATAAGAGCCTTAAATATTTCTTCACTCAGAAGGAACTCAACATGCGACAACGACGTTGGTTGGAGCTGTTGAAAGATTACGATCATACTATCCAATACCATCCTGGAAAAGCGAACGTGGTAGCTGACGCGTTGAGTAGAAGATCATATGTAGGAACGAATGCGATGATGTCAAGTATACGCGTAGAACCAGCTTTGATTGATAAAGTTAAAGCTGCTCAAGCTACGGATGCGGAGCTGATGAAGATGAAGAAGAAGGTGCAAGAAAGTGCTATTCCAGAAGCAAGAATCGATGAAGAGGGAATACTTCGAGTCAACTCCAGACTTTGTGTTCCTAACGATTTTGACTTGAAGTATAGAATCATGATGGAGGCACACAACACACCGTTTGCAATCCATCCTGGGAGTACTAAAATGTATCGTGATCTTCGACATACATTTTGGTGGAGCAATATGAAGAGAGAGATCGCGGAGTTCATCTCGAGATGTTTAACTTGTCAACGTGTAAAGGCGGAGCATCAAGTACCGAAGGGTCCATTGCAACCACTGGAGATTCCGAAATGGAAGTGGGAGCATATTACGATGGATTTCGTTACGGGTCTTCCCAAGGTTTCTCAAGGCGTAGATGCGATTTGGGTTATTGTTGATAGATTAACCAAGTCTGCTCATTTCTTGCCGATACGAGAGACTTATTCCCTTGAACGTCTTGCTCATATGTACGTGAATGAGATTGTGAGGTTGCATGGCATGCCAGTATCCATAGTTTCGGATCGTGACCCCAGATTTACTTCACGATTTTGGATTAGTTTGCAGAAAGCTATGGGTACGGATTTACGATTCAGTTCGGCTTATCATCCTCAAACAGACGGACAATCGGAAAGGACTATTCAAACTCTTGAAGATCTATTGAGACTCTGTGTTCTAGACTTCAAAGGGAGTTGGGATAAGTACTTACCATTGGTGGAATTCTCCTATAACAACAGTTATCAGGCAAGTATAGGCGTGGCTCCATTCGAAGCGTTGTATGGGAGAAAGTGCCGTTCTCCAGTATGTTGGAACGAGGTGGGTGAAGCAACCTTGTTGGGACCGGAGTTAGTACGTATGACTACGGAAAAGATCCAAATGATTCGACAACGTATACAAACGGCACAGGATCGACAAAAGAGTTATGCGGATCTTCACCGAAAAGACGTGGAATTTAACGTTGGGGACCATGTGTTATTACGTATTGCTCCGTGGAAAGGAGTTACGAGGTTCGGGAAGAGAGGAAAGCTCAATCCACGATTCATTGGTCCATTTGAGATTCTTGACCGAATAGGAAATGTGGCTTATAGACTCGCTTTACCTCCAAGCATGTCTCGTGTTCATAACGTGTTTCACATATCCGTGTTACGTAAATATGTGAAGGATCCAAACCGCGTTATTGAGTTAGAACCAGACGAGATAGCTGAAGATTTAACGTACGAGGAGGTACCTGTCAAGATCTTGGATAGGAAGGAGCATGTCCTACGCTCGAAAATTATACCTCAAGTTAAAGTTTTGTGGAGAAACCATGCAATTGAGGAAATGACCTGGGAGTTGGAATCGGAAATGAAAGCGAGGTATCCTCACCTTTTCGACATACCAGGTACGTACGTCAATTTCGAGGACGAAATTTCATAAGGAGGGGAGGTTGTAAGACCCCAACTTTTATGAATAAAGATTTAATTTTCTTTATATATTATTTCGAAATAGTAAGGTGTTGATTTGATAAAGGTGAAAGTTATGGGTGAAATGTGCAAATATTTTAAAATGAGCAAGTGGTTATAAAATATTCTTGTTGTCGGGGAATATTCGTTTGGTCGTGGAATATTCTTGTTGTCGGGGAATATTCGTACGACGGCGCAGATATTTGTGGACCCCACAACGGAATAACTGTCGGATATAGAAAGCGACAGAAATAACTTTTTTTACAAAATAACGGCGTGGTTGTTACCGTTAGTACTGTTGAAATACCCGGTGGTTAAAATACAGTGATACGCGGTGTTGCACAGTAGCACACGGTATTGCACAGTATTTTGAATTATTGAGTCTTACGTGAGAAGGCACTTACTCAATTATTGTTACAGTAATTACTGTTCAATATTTTATATTATTGACTCAATAATTGTTACATTGATATTTTATTGACTCAATAATTGCTACGTTGCTATTTTATATGATTGATTCAATAATGACTACAGTTGATATTTTGTAGTATTGATTCAATAATTGTTGTTGCACAGTATTTCACGTTATCAACTCAATAATTCATATTATTTGAATAATATTATTAGATAGCATTATTGATAATGTCTAAGGAAGTTCTGTCTAGGAGTGGTTATTTAATTGCGCGCCAGTAAGGAGAAGTCCTTATCGGAAGGCCCCCTCTGTCCTGGGAACAACCTGGTTGTCAATATTGTAGTTCTATAATATTATTTGTGAATAATTAATTATTGATTTATATGATAAAGAAATATTTATTTTGTGGATATTAAAGAAGGAATTAGTACTGATGTGTTTTTATCAGTATTTTGGTGTGAAAAATCATCTGTTTGTGGATTTCGGATAATTTATGTTGGGAATTTGGAAAAACTTTCTTCTGCAAAGTTGTAGAGAATTAAATTTCCTATGGAAAGGACATAGAATTTGTATTATTCTGACAAAGGGGCTATTTATTATGAATTATTGAAGTTTCGGAAAATAAATATATTATTTAATGGGTGGGACCCACTTTTGTTGTTTTGTTGAAAAAATCAGATTTTTGGTAGCAGCCGGCGGCGGAAGAAAATAAAATAAAATAATATATTTTATTCATTTAGTCTCCTTTGGCATCCTAAGCTTTTCCTATAAATAGGGTGCTTAGGTTAGAATTGAAAATCACACCAGAATTCGAAGTTTTCTCTCTCTATAATATCGAGCGTATTTTTGTGAGTATTTCAGTACTTTGAGAGTTACTATTCAGTGCAAGTTTCCGTCGGTATTATATCCGATATTCCAGCCAGAAGTGTTGTTTTTTTTGAGGTAAGGGATGTTATTTTCTTTCGTAAATGATGTTATTCTTTTCAATATCTTTATACCGAAATATTGTCATGGATTTTATGTTGAAATTCTTACTTTTTCCGTCGGGGTTACTATTCACGTATACGGCACTATTCACGTATACGGCACTATTCACGGGAAAATTTATTTTTCTTCTATTTGTCCAAATTGTTTGTTAAGGTTACTATCTTTGATTGTATCCAAGTTTTGAGCTTTATTCTTGAATTTTGCTCCACAATTGATTATTACGAAGTATTTGTGAATTGGATAAACTAAAATACGAATCCTTGATCATTGTCTTTTATCTCACTGGATTCGTTCTTTAAAATGTTTTTCATCATCCTCAGTCTTAAAAGGTGATGTAACTGAATATCTTTGGCCTGTAGAGCAAAGATGAATGATTACCTGATGAATATCTTTGGCCTGTAGAGCAAAGATGAATGATTACCTGATGAATATCTTTGGCCTGTAGTGCAAAGATGACAGGTGTTGAGATGAACATGACTACTGATGATGCAAATGAATATCTTTGGCCTGTAGTGCAAAGATGAATATTTGATTCGAGATGTATATTGATTGATGTTACAGGGATAAAATATTGATGATGGACTTTTAAATCATAGAAGATAGTAGACTTGATTCTCTGCTTAACTCTTCTAATGATTCGTTATTTCCGCTGCGAATATTGATCTAAAATTGGTTGTCCATTATATTTTATCTTATTTGTTGAAGACTAACGATAATTTGTTTTCCATTATCTTAGTCATAATATTCTTTACTGAGCTAGTTGAGCTCACCCTTTTCATCTGTTGTCCTCTTCAGGAAATGAGAATGTTGCGGGGACTAGTCGGGGGACAGAGTGATGGTCCAAGTTAGAGCAGTAGTAGTCCTCACTATTTCTAATAAATAGTGTGATAATAATTGTAATGAGGACTTAGTTTGAATCTTAATATTTTCTACATATTTGTACTGAGACTCACAGTTGTGTGGTCGTATTTTGCACGACCGTATGATATAAAGTTTGTATTTGAATTCTGTACCATGTATTTGGCGACTCAGAATGGGTTGGGTTGAATGGACCTATTCTGGGGGGCGTCACAAAGGGTATAATAGTCCAAAAGATATATTTTAATCCAATCCTTTAATTAATCTTGGAAAAAACAAACATAACATGGGATTATTTTAAGTTATCCCATCAATAATCTCATAAAAAATAAACATATGACTAGGACTATTTAATCATAGGATTAATAGTCTTGGATTATAATATCATAGATTATAATCCCGGGATTAAAATCCTTGCAAACAAATATGGCCTTAGGGCATAGGTTAAGCGCACAGTTCAATGAAATATTTCTTTTAACTGTGTACATATTCTTTTGAACTTGGTGTAAATACAGAAATTAAAAAAATATGCACACAGTTCAAAAAAATATTCTCTTAAAATGTGTGCTTAGCATGTGCTCTAAGGGCACATGTTAACTCCAATCCATTTTAGGGGCCAAATGCCCTACCCCTCCATTCTATTCTCATTTAAGTCATAGATAGTCCTAATTTTAAATCTGATTTTTACAAAAAAAAATATGTTATTGTCCCTCACTTGTAACCATTGGACATGCGTATTTTGCTTCAAAAAATGTCTCTTCAACGCGACCAAACTTGAGAAGATGATTATCAAATTTAAATATATTATTTATAAGTCTGTATTTGGTAAACAATTTTTAAAAAAAATTCAGTTCTTCTACAGTGACCGACGGGTACCGACCGATCTTGTCACTTGTGCAATTTTTTTTTAGGACTCCCAAACAATTAATGTGATTTATTGAAACTGGAATTTTTGCAAAATCCAGTTATTTAAGTGTCATTTGGATACATGTAAAAAAAAGGTTGCACAAACTGTACGACCCTATTTTTTACATATATCCAAATGATACTTAAATCACTAAATTTTATAAAAATTTCAATTTCAATAAATCATATTAATTGTTTAGGAGTCATAAAAAAGGAAAAAAAATTGTCAGTCGCAAGACCGGTCCCCAAAATCCAGTCGCCCCAAGACTTATTCTTTTTTTTTTTTGGGACCAAACTAAGCTACATAGTACACAAGTTCCTAGAATATTCAAAGAAAATTAATATTTTTATAGATAAATTTGATAATTTCACAAGTTCTTCCTCTTACATGAATAAGAAATAAGATCCACTCATATACGAAGATCAAATTTACTTGTGAAAATATGAATTTTCTATCCAAATTGTTGATGTGATTTTTTCCCTAAATCAAATGGGTGGCCAAAAAATATTAGGAATAAAAAAATAAATTAACAAGTGGCGTTATAAATTTAAATTATAATCGCCGTTTAAAAACCCACGGATTTCTGCTCGCCGTCTTAAGACGTTTAAAAAGAAAAAGGCAGAGAATATGTAGAGAGAGAGAGAGAGATACGTCGGTCAGTCTCCACTAACAAAAACCTCCATTTTCACCGACTTCTCTTTTCTCCTTTACCAAGCATATTATCCTAATCCCTCCTTTACCAAACCTATTAACCTAATTCTTGTTTTGAATAGCGTTCATCTGGATTCTACAATCCTTTATTCAAATTAACACCAAAACAAAAACACGTACCATTTTTCCGGAATTCCTTTTTTTTTTTAGCTTACCCAATCAAGATTGTTTGCTGATTTTAAGTTGAATTGTCTATTGAGAGGTAAAGGTAAAGAAGATAGATTAGTTTAATATAGGAATATTGTTTAGATAAAGCTAAAGGCCAAAAGCTAGCTCGTGACGCCCAATATTGTTTGCTTTTGTTAGAATTGAATTGTAGAGATTTATAGGGTAAAAGGAATGTTAATTATGCTCCTTAGTTGAAGAAGAAGAAGAGAGTAAAATGGTGGTGAGAAAGGTAGGGAAGTATGAAGTGGGAAGGACGATCGGAGAAGGAACATTCGCCAAGGTGAAGTTTGCCCAGAACACGGAGACTGGTGAGAGTGTTGCCATGAAAATTCTCGATCGAAGCACAATTCTCAAACACAAAATGGTCGAGCAGGTAAGTAATTTCTCTCTCATCTTTGTACTTTTTATTCTGATCAAAACTATCAAGAGTGTATGGAGTAAAAATTTAATTCATGGATTTCCAATTTGAACAAAAGCCCCATTACCTACATCCAGCCTGTGTGTGAGCATTTGTGAATGCATTCAGCTGGAACATAATTGATAGACTCCACGGCACGCTTGCGTGAGGTGGTCGTCGCCCCGATCGTTTCTAGCAAAGTTGTTGGGTGAATTGCTTACAACACCTTAACCCCTCGCCTATATGTAGACGGTAATCTTGGTACAATTGCTCGCGTTCGGAAATTTGCGTTGAATGGACACTAACGACACCTTGACCCCTCGCTTATATTGAAGCGGTAATCTCGGTACAATCGACGATTGATGCAGTAGAAGACGCCACACACAACTATGTATTGTTGTATGATAAGTCAAAGTTGAATCCGAAAGAAAAACTAAGAAAATAACTTAGGAATTCTTCAAAGAACCAAAAGTAGAGAATAACCTCACAAATATATTGAATAATGAATAATGTCTAATGTCTTTGATTACATCAACTTGGACCTATATTTATACTACTCAAAATAATCCAAATCCTAATAGCAATAGTAACAAATTATCCTAATCTTTATAGGAATAGTAACAACTTATTCTAATTCTAATAATAAAAGAAATAACAATCCAATTTAAAATTGGAATTGAAATTCTAACTAAATAAATCCTAAGTACAATAGAATTGTAAAAAACTATTTCCCTTGTCGCGTTGGAATCAAACTGAAAGTCCCCGTCAGTTGAATAACTTTTCCATTGCTAAATTGGAATGTAGTATAATATGCCACTTATTGGGCTTGTATTAAATTAACACAAACTTGTGTCTCATGTTCATTGGTCTTCTCTTTGGGTTTTCTTGCATTAGTTTCAGCCCAAACATCTTGGATCAATCCAGTGAGGTCTTGTTTGAACCTCTTAGTTCTAGCCTTGCTTGATCCCCACTTCCCTTTAGTCTTGTTTGAGTTCACGCATGCCATGTCCTCATCATTCCTCTCCTCTTGAAAAGGATTTGTCCTCAAATCATCAGCTACATCAAACGGACTTAGATCAGTAACGTTAAATGTGGCACTAACATTATACTCACCTGGCAAATCCAATTTATAGGCATTGTCATTGATACGCTTGAGAACTTGAAATGGACCATCTCCTCTCGGAAGCAATTTCGAACGTCTTTGAATTGGGAATATTTCTTTCTGCATATGTAACCACACCCAATCTCCGGGCTCAAAGATCACTTGATGTCGTCCCCTGTTCGCGTGCTTACTGTACTGTTCCGTCCTCATTTCAATGTTGAGTCTGGCTTTTTCATGAATCTGCTTAACAAGATCAGCCTTTTTCTCTCCATCCATATTAGTATACTCAGAAACAGGCAATGGTGACAAATCCAAATGGTGTCAAGGGATTAAAACCATATACAATTTCAAATGGAGAAAAATTAGTAGCAGAATGAACAGAATGGTTATATGCAAACTCAACATATGGTAAACATTCTTCCCATTGCTTGATATTTTTTTAATGATAGCCCGTAACAATGCCGACAAAGTCCTATTTACTACTTCAGTTTGACCATCAGTTTGTGGATGACAAGTAGTTGAAAATAACAATTTAGTACCCAATTTACACCACAATGTCTTCCAAAAGTAATTCAAGAACTTTGTATCTCTATCAGAAACAATAGTTTTAGGCATACCATGCAATCACACAATCTCTCTAAAGAATAAATCAGCTACATGAGATGCATCATCAGTTTTGTGACATGGAATAAAATGTGCCATTTTTGAAAATCTATCCACGACCACAAATATTGAATCATAACCATGCTTAGACCTAGGTAAACCCAACACAAAGTCCATAGACAAATCAATCCAAGGTTCATTAGGAATAGGCAATGGTGTATACAATCCATGGGGTTGAACACGAGATTTAGCTTGGCGACAAGTAGTACATCTATCACATATTCTTTCCACATCTCGTTTCATATGAGGCCAATAAAAATGTTTTTTCAAAACAGCAAAAGTTTTATTAACACCAAAATGTCCCATTAAACCACCCCCATGTGATTCCCTAACCAACAACTCACGTAAAGAACATGCAGGTATATATAGTTTATTTTCACGAAACAAGAACCCATCAATTCTAAAGTATTTACCCACAACATTCTTTTCACAAGTTTTAAACTCTTCACCGAAATCAAGGTCATTAGCATATAACTCTTTGATTCGTTCAAACCCAAGTAATTTTGTATCAAGAGTATTTAACAAAACATACCTGCGAGACAAAGCATCTGAAACGACGTTCTCCTTACCTTGCTTATATCGAATAACATATGGAAACGTCTCGATAAATTCCATCCATCGTGCATGTCTTTTGTTCAACTTGTGCTGACCCTTCAAATATTTCAATGATTCATGATCGGTGTGGATCACAAACTCCTTAGGCCACAAGTAATGTTGCCATGTCTCCAAAGCTCTAACCAAAGCGTACATCTCTTTGTCATAAGTAGGATAGTTCAAAGCTGCCCCTCTCAACTTTTCTCTAAAATACGCCACTGGTTTCCCTTCTTGCATCAACACAGCTCCAATCCCTAAACCTGAAGCATCACACTCAATCTCAAAAATTTTAGCAAAGTTAGGTAAGATAAGTAAAGGAGCATTTGTCAATTTATCCTTAATCAAATTAAATGCTTTTTCTTGTTCATCACCCCACTTAAAGCCTACACTTTTCTTGATGACCTCGGTCAATGGTGCTGTAATCTCGCTAAAATTCCGAACAAAGCGTCGGTAGAAACTTGCGAGCCCATGAAAGCTTCGTACTTGACTTACATTGGTTGGACTCGGCCAATCCTGGATCGCACGTATTTTCTCCCCATCAACTTGGACTCCCTGTGAACTCACAACAAAGCCAAGAAAAACAATTCTATCCGAACAAAACGTGCATTTTTCTATGTTAGCAAATAACTTTTCTTTCCTAAGTACATCTAAAACAGATTTTAAATGCAATGCATGATCTTCCAAGTTTTTGCTATAAATCAAAATATCATCAAAATAAACTACGACAAATTTTCCAATGAATGGACGCAAAACATGATTCATTAATCTCATGAAAGTGCTGGGTGCATTAGTTAAACCGAAAGGTAATACCAACCACTCATAAAGACCATATTTAGTTTTAAACGTTGTTTTCCATTCATCACCCTCTTGCATCCTAATTTGATGATAACCACTTTTTAAATCAATTTTTGAAAATATGCAAGACCCATGTAATTCATCTAACATGTCATCTAAACGAGGAATGGGATGTCTATATTTTACTGTAATATTATTTACCGCTCGACAATCGATGCACATCCGTCATTTTCCATCCTTTTTTGGCACTAAAATCACTGGAACTGCGCATGGACTCATACTTTCTCTTACGAACCCTTTTTCCATTAGTTCGTCGACTTGCCTTTGTAACTCCTTCGTCTCCTCTGGATTACTCCGATAAGCCGGACGGTTTGGAATGGTCGCACCAGGAATAAAGTCAATTTGATGTTCTATTCCCCGAATTGGTGGCAGTCCTTGAGGAAGCTCCTCGGGAAATAACTCTTCGAATTCCTGCAAAAGAGATGAAACAACACTAGGCAAAGAATTATTAGCGTTAGTATTCAAAAGCGCCTCTTTATACCGAAGTAAAATCATCGGCTGTTTAGAAACCAAAGCTTTTCTCACATCGCTCTTTTTTGCAAAGATGTTTGTTTTCCTCTCATCCTTTTTTTTCTCCCTTTCTTTTTCTCTCTTATTTTTTTCTTCTTGATTTTTCTGTTCCTCACTCTCTTTTCTTTGTATATGATTTTTCTGTAGATTAATTTGGTCCTCATGCACTTGTTGTGGTGACATAGGACGTAAATTGATTTTCTTTCTGTCGTGAACAAAGGAATATACATTGGTAAACCCATCATGTTGAACTCTCTTATCAAACTGCCATGGTCTACCTAATAACATATGCCCCGCCTGCATAGGCACCACATCACATAATATCTTATCAACATACCGACCAATAGTAAATGGCACTAACACCTGTTTGGTGACCTTAATGTCTGCATTATCATTGAGCCATTGCAAACGATACGGATGTGGGTGTTTGGTGGTAGTCATCCCCAATTTCTCTACCATCGTAGTGCTTGCCACATTTGTACAGCTGCCTCCATCTATGACTACACAACAGATTTTTCCATTCACAAGACATCGGGTATGGAATAGATTTTCCCGTTCACTGCTCTCCTCTTTAACCTGCGTACTAAGTGCTCTTCTTGTAACCAGAATTTCACCATGTATCGCATCCTCACCTATCTCCTCTAATGGTGGCATAGAATCAGTGTCGCTCTCTTCCCTCTCGGTCTCCATATCTCAATTGTCAAGTAACAACATTTTCCTTTGATTTGGACATTGGCTAGAAATATGTCCCCTGCCTTGACACTTGAAGCATACAATATCCCGATTACGCCCAAAAGAAGTTGCTCATATTTACCTTGTATCTCTCGACTAGTCGTCTATTGCTTAGGTTCCACCTTTGGTTTATTCACAATTGATTTTTCCTCTCTCTTTGCATAATTAGGTTTCCATGATGAACTAGCATTAGAATTTCCTCGTTGTCCTCCTCTCCTCTTGAGCTGTTTCTCTATCTTGATCGCCATGTGGACCAGTTCTTCCAACTCCAAATAATGTTGTCGTTCAACTAAATCCTCAATCTCCCAATTTAATCCTGTCGAGAACCTAGCCATCGCTGCCTCATTATCCTCGACCAAATTAGCCCGATCCTTCAACATTGCCATCTCTCTATAGTAGTCATCCACATTCTTGCTTCCTTGTTTTAGATTTTGCAAACTACGAATGATCTCCCGTTGATAGTATGTTGGTACAAACCTCTTTTTCATGATAGTTTTCATTTCTGCCCAAGTTGTAATCGGCCGCTCATCACACCTCCTCCGATTAGCTGTCAACTGATCCCACCATATTAATGCATATCCGGAAAACTCGGTAACAGCCAGCTTGACTTTTTTAAGGTCTGAATAGCTATGACAATCAAAGATCCGCTCCATCTTGGTTACCCAATCCAAATATGCCTCAGGATCACCCGTGCCGTGGAAAACTGGAATTTTCATTTTTATGCTATTCAAATTGTCATCTTCTCTGTTTCGACCTCCTCTTTCCCTAGCACCTCCATGTCTTCGCTGTGGAATATTAGATTCACGATCTTCCCCTGCACTGTCCTCACTAGAAGGATCTTCCTTTCTTGTGTCAGCTTGTTGTGTTCTCTGAGTGTTTTGGGATAACGCATCAATAGACACTTTCATATGTTCTAATTGTTCTTGCATTTGCTCCATAGTATTTCTCAATGTTCGATCCCATTCTTTATGCATGGTTTCCATCTGGAATTTCAATTCAGCCGTCGAGGGTTGTTCCCCATAAGTTCCTCTATCTTTAGACATATTTTCTGCAAAACAAGGGTTAGTAGAAAATAGTTTCCTCACCACTCCCTTACGTGTTTCGCTCGAATCAATGGTTCACTCGTGTATACTCTCAATAAATTGGCTTTTACCCTCGATTAATCTCACCACTAAGCCTTTTACCTCAAAATATTCTCTCTAATAGGTTCTTCTTGAATTCTCCTTGCAAAATTCTAGGTTTTACTAATCAATTCAAAAATTATCATGAAACAAAATATAGATGGTATGACTCTCAACAATAGCATGCAATCTACAAAATTTAAAATTCTAAATATTTTCTTTTTTTTTCTTTTTTTTTTCAATATATATGCAACAGAAAATTAAAGATAAGTAACTCGCTAGAAAAGCTTAGCTTTGATACCAAATGATAAACTCCACGGCACGCTTGCATGAGGTGGTCGTCGCCCCGATCGTTTCTAGCAAAGTTGTTGGGTGAATTGCTTACAACACCTTAACCCCTCGCCTATATGTAGACGGTAATCTTGGTACAATTGCTCGCGTTCGGAAATTTGCGTTGAATGGACACTAACGACACCTTGACCCCTCGCTTATATTGAAGCGGTAATCTCGGTACAATCGACGATTGATGCAGTAGAAGACGCCACACACAACTATGTATTGTTGTATGATAAGTCAAAGTTGAATCCGAAAGAAAAACTAAGAAAATAACTTAGGAATTCTTCAAAGAACCAAAAGTAGAGAATAACCTCACAAATATATTGAATAATGAATAATGTCTAATGTCTTTGATTACATCAACTTGGACCTATATTTATACTACTCAAAATAATCCAAATCCTAATAGCAATAGTAACAAATTATCCTAATCTTTATAGGAATAGTAACAACTTATTCTAATTCTAATAATAAAAGAAATAACAATCCAATTTAAAATTGGAATTGAAATTCTAACTAAATAAATCCTAAGTACAATAGAATTGTAAAAAACTATTTCCCTTGTCGCGTTGGAATCAAACTGAAAGTCCCCGTCAGTTGAATAACTTTTCCATTGCTAAATTGGAATGTAGTATAATATGCCACTTATTGGGCTTGTATTAAATTAACACAAACTTGTGTCTCATGTTCATTGGTCTTCTCTTTGGGTTTTCTTGCATTAGTTTCAGCCCAAACATCTTGGATCAATCCAGTGAGGTCTTGTTTGAACCTCTTAGTTCTAGCCTTGCTTGATCCCCACTTCCCTTTAGTCTTGTTTGAGTTCACGCATGCCATGTCCTCATCATTCCTCTCCTCTTGAAAAGGATTTGTCCTCAAATCATCAGCTACATCAAACGGACTTAGATCAGTAACGTTAAATGTGGCACTAACATTATACTCACCTGGCAAATCCAATTTATAGGCATTGTCATTGATACGCTTGAGAACTTGAAATGGACCATCTCCTCTCGGAAGCAATTTCGAACGTCTTTGAATTGGGAATATTTCTTTCTGCATATGTAACCACACCCAATCTCCGGGCTCAAAGATCACTTGATGTCGTCCCCTGTTCGCGTGCTTACTGTACTGTTCCGTCCTCATTTCAATGTTGAGTCTGGCTTTTTCATGAATCTGCTTAACAAGATCAGCCTTTTTCTCTCCATCCATATTAGTATACTCAGAAACAGGCAATGGTGACAAATCCAAATGGTGTCAAGGGATTAAAACCATATACAATTTCAAATGGAGAAAAATTAGTAGCAGAATGAACAGAATGGTTATATGCAAACTCAACATATGGTAAACATTCTTCCCATTGCTTGATATTTTTTTTAATGATAGCCCGTAACAATGCCGACAAAGTCCTATTTACTACTTCAGTTTGACCATCAGTTTGTGGATGACAAGTAGTTGAAAATAACAATTTAGTACCCAATTTACACCACAATGTCTTCCAAAAGTAATTCAAGAACTTTGTATCTCTATCAGAAACAATAGTTTTAGGCATACCATGCAATCACACAATCTCTCTAAAGAATAAATCAGCTACATGAGATGCATCATCAGTTTTGTGACATGGAATAAAATGTGCCATTTTTGAAAATCTATCCACGACCACAAATATTGAATCATAACCATGCTTAGACCTAGGTAAACCCAACACAAAGTCCATAGACAAATCAATCCAAGGTTCATTAGGAATAGGCAATGGTGTATACAATCCATGGGGTTGAACACGAGATTTAGCTTGGCGACAAGTAGTACATCTATCACATATTCTTTCCACATCTCGTTTCATATGAGGCCAATAAAAATGTTTTTTCAAAACAGCAAAAGTTTTATTAACACCAAAATGTCCCATTAAACCACCCCCATGTGATTCCCTAACCAACAACTCACGTAAAGAACATGCAGGTATATATAGTTTATTTTCACGAAACAAGAACCCATCAATTCTAAAGTATTTACCCACAACATTCTTTTCACAAGTTTTAAACTCTTCACCGAAATCAAGGTCATTAGCATATAACTCTTTGATTCGTTCAAACCCAAGTAATTTTGTATCAAGAGTATTTAACAAAACATACCTGCGAGACAAAGCATCTGAAACGACGTTCTCCTTACCTTGCTTATATCGAATAACATATGGAAACGTCTCGATAAATTCCATCCATCGTGCATGTCTTTTGTTCAACTTGTGCTGACCCTTCAAATATTTCAATGATTCATGATCGGTGTGGATCACAAACTCCTTAGGCCACAAGTAATGTTGCCATGTCTCCAAAGCTCTAACCAAAGCGTACATCTCTTTGTCATAAGTAGGATAGTTCAAAGCTGCCCCTCTCAACTTTTCTCTAAAATACGCCACTGGTTTCCCTTCTTGCATCAACACAGCTCCAATCCCTAAACCTGAAGCATCACACTCAATCTCAAAAATTTTAGCAAAGTTAGGTAAGATAAGTAAAGGAGCATTTGTCAATTTATCCTTAATCAAATTAAATGCTTTTTCTTGTTCATCACCCCACTTAAAGCCTACACTTTTCTTGATGACCTCGGTCAATGGTGCTGTAATCTCGCTAAAATTCCGAACAAAGCGTCGGTAGAAACTTGCGAGCCCATGAAAGCTTCGTACTTGACTTACATTGGTTGGACTCGGCCAATCCTGGATCGCACGTATTTTCTCCCCATCAACTTGGACTCCCTGTGAACTCACAACAAAGCCAAGAAAAACAATTCTATCCGAACAAAACGTGCATTTTTCTATGTTAGCAAATAACTTTTCTTTCCTAAGTACATCTAAAACAGATTTTAAATGCAATGCATGATCTTCCAAGTTTTTGCTATAAATCAAAATATCATCAAAATAAACTACGACAAATTTTCCAATGAATGGACGCAAAACATGATTCATTAATCTCATGAAAGTGCTGGGTGCATTAGTTAAACCGAAAGGTAATACCAACCACTCATAAAGACCATATTTAGTTTTAAACGTTGTTTTCCATTCATCACCCTCTTGCATCCTAATTTGATGATAACCACTTTTTAAATCAATTTTTGAAAATATGCAAGACCCATGTAATTCATCTAACATGTCATCTAAACGAGGAATGGGATGTCTATATTTTACTGTAATATTATTTACCGCTCGACAATCGATGCACATCCGTCATTTTCCATCCTTTTTTGGCACTAAAATCACTGGAACTGCGCATGGACTCATACTTTCTCTTACGAACCCTTTTTCCATTAGTTCGTCGACTTGCCTTTGTAACTCCTTCGTCTCCTCTGGATTACTCCGATAAGCCGGACGGTTTGGAATGGTCGCACCAGGAATAAAGTCAATTTGATGTTCTATTCCCCGAATTGGTGGCAGTCCTTGAGGAAGCTCCTCGGGAAATAACTCTTCGAATTCCTGCAAAAGAGATGAAACAACACTAGGCAAAGAATTATTAGCGTTAGTATTCAAAAGCGCCTCTTTATACCGAAGTAAAATCATCGGCTGTTTAGAAACCAAAGCTTTTCTCACATCGCTCTTTTTTGCAAAGATGTTTGTTTTCCTCTCATCCTTTTTTTTCTCCCTTTCTTTTTCTCTCTTATTTTTTTCTTCTTGATTTTTCTGTTCCTCACTCTCTTTTCTTTGTATATGATTTTTCTGTAGATTAATTTGGTCCTCATGCACTTGTTGTGGTGACATAGGACGTAAATTGATTTTCTTTCTGTCGTGAACAAAGGAATATACATTGGTAAACCCATCATGTTGAACTCTCTTATCAAACTGCCATGGTCTACCTAATAACATATGCCCCGCCTGCATAGGCACCACATCACATAATATCTTATCAACATACCGACCAATAGTAAATGGCACTAACACCTGTTTGGTGACCTTAATGTCTGCATTATCATTGAGCCATTGCAAACGATACGGATGTGGGTGTTTGGTGGTAGTCATCCCCAATTTCTCTACCATCGTAGTGCTTGCCACATTTGTACAGCTGCCTCCATCTATGACTACACAACAGATTTTTCCATTCACAAGACATCGGGTATGGAATAGATTTTCCCGTTCACTGCTCTCCTCTTTAACCTGCGTACTAAGTGCTCTTCTTGTAACCAGAATTTCACCATGTATCGCATCCTCACCTATCTCCTCTAATGGTGGCATAGAATCAGTGTCGCTCTCTTCCCCCTCGGTCTCCATATCTCAATTGTCAAGTAACAACATTTTCCTTTGATTTGGACATTGGCTAGAAATATGTCCCCTGCCTTGACACTTGAAGCATACAATATCCCGATTACGCCCAAAAGAAGTTGCTCATATTTACCTTGTATCTCTCGACTAGTCGTCTATTGCTTAGGTTCCACCTTTGGTTTATTCACAATTGATTTTTCCTCTCTCTTTGCATAATTAGGTTTCCATGATGAACTAGCATTAGAATTTCCTCGTTGTCCTCCTCTCCTCTTGAGCTGTTTCTCTATCTTGATCGCCATGTGGACCAGTTCTTCCAACTCCAAATAATGTTGTCGTTCAACTAAATCCTCAATCTCCCAATTTAATCCTGTCGAGAACCTAGCCATCGCTGCCTCATTATCCTCGACCAAATTAGCCCGATCCTTCAACATTGCCATCTCTCTATAGTAGTCATCCACATTCTTGCTTCCTTGTTTTAGATTTTGCAAACTACGAATGATCTCCCGTTGATAGTATGTTGGTACAAACCTCTTTTTCATGATAGTTTTCATTTCTGCCCAAGTTGTAATCGGCCGCTCATCACACCTCCTCCGATTAGCTGTCAACTGATCCCACCATATTAATGCATATCCGGAAAACTCGGTAACAGCCAGCTTGACTTTTTTAAGGTCTGAATAGCTATGACAATCAAAGATCCGCTCCATCTTGGTTACCCAATCCAAATATGCCTCAGGATCACCCGTGCCGTGGAAAACTGGAATTTTCATTTTTATGCTATTCAAATTGTCATCTTCTCTGTTTCGACCTCCTCTTTCCCTAGCACCTCCATGTCTTCGCTGTGGAATATTAGATTCACGATCTTCCCCTGCACTGTCCTCACTAGAAGGATCTTCCTTTCTTGTGTCAGCTTGTTGTGTTCTCTGAGTGTTTTGGGATAACGCATCAATAGACACTTTCATATGTTCTAATTGTTCTTGCATTTGCTCCATAGTATTTCTCAATGTTCGATCCCATTCTTTATGCATGGTTTCCATCTGGAATTTCAATTCAGCCGTCGAGGGTTGTTCCCCATAAGTTCCTCTATCTTTAGACATATTTTCTGCAAAACAAGGGTTAGTAGAAAATAGTTTCCTCACCACTCCCTTACGTGTTTCGCTCGAATCAATGGTTCACTCGTGTATACTCTCAATAAATTGGCTTTTACCCTCGATTAATCTCACCACTAAGCCTTTTACCTCAAAATATTCTCTCTAATAGGTTCTTCTTGAATTCTCCTTGCAAAATTCTAGGTTTTACTAATCAATTCAAAAATTATCATGAAACAAAATATAGATGGTATGACTCTCAACAATAGCATGCAATCTACAAAATTTAAAATTCTAAATATTTTCTTTTTTTTTCTTTTTTTTTTCAATATATATGCAACAGAAAATTAAAGATAAGTAACTCGCTAGAAAAGCTTAGCTTTGATACCAAATGATAAACTCCACGGCACGCTTGCATGAGGTGGTCGTCGCCCCGATCGTTTCTAGCAAAGTTGTTGGGTGAATTGCTTACAACACCTTAACCCCTCGCCTATATGTAGACGGTAATCTTGGTACAATTGCTCGCGTTCGGAAATTTGCGTTGAATGGACACTAACGACACCTTGACCCCTCGCTTATATTGAAGCGGTAATCTCGGTACAATCGACGATTGATGCAGTAGAAGACGCCACACACAACTATGTATTGTTGTATGATAAGTCAAAGTTGAATCCGAAAGAAAAACTAAGAAAATAACTTAGGAATTCTTCAAAGAACCAAAAGTAGAGAATAACCTCACAAATATATTGAATAATGAATAATGTCTAATGTCTTTGATTACATCAACTTGGACCTATATTTATACTACTCAAAATAATCCAAATCCTAATAGCAATAGTAACAAATTATCCTAATCTTTATAGGAATAGTAACAACTTATTCTAATTCTAATAATAAAAGAAATAACAATCCAATTTAAAATTGGAATTGAAATTCTAACTAAATAAATCCTAAGTACAATAGAATTGTAAAAAACTATTTCCCTTGTCGCGTTGGAATCAAAATGAAAGTCCCCGTCAGTTGAATAACTTTTCCATTGCTAAATTGGAATGTAGTATAATATGCCACTTATTGGGCTTGTATTAAATTGACACAAACTTGTGTCTCATGTTCATTGGTCTTCTCTTTGGGTTTCCTTGCATTAGTTTCAGCCCAAACATCTTGGATAAATCCAGTGAGGTCTTGTTTGAACCTCTTAGTTCTAGCCTTGCTTGATCCCCACTTCCCTTTAGTCTTGTTTGAGTTCACGCATGCCATGTCCTCATCAATAATTGTCGGGGAAATATTTCTGGCTGATATCCCGTTGGAACTATAATCTTCAAAAGCTTATATTGTAGTAGTAACAATTTGCGTTTAATTAAATAGTTGGCAGGTTAGAGCGGATTTTAACTAATTTTTTTATTGTAGTTAAATAAAAAAAACTTGAACTAATCATGTTTATAAATTGCAATAAATATTCATAATCTAAACTAAAAAAGAAATTTTAAATAAAAAAGATTTAGATACAATTTAGAAATTTACTTCTGTTATTTGTCATAGTTTAATTTGAATAATTCTCCAAATGCTTAAAACCTCAAACCAAATTTGCTTTCGAATTCAAACAACTCATGAATTAATTTCAAAGCATAAATCAGATTTGGTATCTTTTTATACGTTTAAAATAAGCCTCAATGTATCTTTTTTTTATTTTTCTTTTTTGTGGGGTTTGTTTATGATAATTATTTTATTTGTCCTAAAAAAGATAAAAATGAGAGTAATAATAAATCAGTTCTATAATGATTTACTGTTGTTTCTTTTGGGACTTATTGTCTGCGTGTGCATTTAAGAAACATGATTGATTTCTCGTTTAACCACGTAGTTCTAATACTAGCAGTCAAATTTGAAAAATCATAAAACTACAAGTATTGGAAGAAATCTTGAAAAAATAGCACTGATCAAACCTTTTCCTGTATGATTGTAGGAAAAAAATGCATACAGTTTTGATTTTTTATTCCAGTGTCTTGTCTTTATCTTTTTAGAGAATATAACTCTCATTGAAACTTACATAAAGGAAAGACATAACTGCAGATAAAAACAATTTGACACAAATCCAATTCTCAACATAGTTGCATCATTTCATTTGAATACTAAAACTACCTGCTCATCCAATATTAACAACATTTGTACTCACCGGAAGTCCCCAACCCACAAGGCCACAACAAATTCAAATAAACTATCAAACAAAAAAAAGCCATAATAAGTTATCTCTTAAGTCCAAAATATAACAAATACATCAAATAAATTAAATTGGGTTTAACCCCAAGTTTTCAATCAACAACAAATTCAAACAAACTACAAATTTTAAATTATCAAAAAAAAAGCCCTAATTTAGTTACCTTCTAAGTTTGATTACTCTGAAATGCGCAAGAGGTGCCGTAATGGAGATGTAAAAGAAGAAGTGGGTCTAGTGGTGATGCCGCGAAGATGTAGAAGAAGTGGTAGAGAATGGAGATGTAGAAGAAGTAGTGGCGAAGCCACAAAGGAGGAGATGTTGTTTGTACTTGCATTTAGAATATGAATGAATTTTTTTTGCCCCCTCTAAGTTTAACTCTTCCATTAATCTGCCCCTTTGAATTTATTCACTTACATAATTGTCCCTACCCCTATACCTATAAAAAAAATAAAAAAATCCAGCAGGGGCAGCTGCCTATGCTGCCCCCTTAACAGATCCGCCCATGATAGTTGGCACAATCTCAGCTCGTGAAGTCTGATGTGAATTGGAGGTTGCTCCACAGAAACTGGTACGAGAGCATCAAGTTACTATCACTGTACCAGTGATTCAGTCAATGTTACTTTCA
This sequence comes from Panax stipuleanatus, assembly GCA_020205555.1. NCBI lineage: Eukaryota > Viridiplantae > Streptophyta > Magnoliopsida > Apiales > Araliaceae > Panax > Panax stipuleanatus. The sequence goes on along the minus strand of CM035122.1, from coordinate 129,271,224 downwards.
ATTTATTAAGTTACGGAATGATACTTCTAATTTAAAGGTTATAATGAGTATGCTGACTAATTTGGCTCCTAAATTGTGGTGGCATTGAGCTCTTGACCTAGGTGAATCTTGCATCCAAGCTTGAAAAATTCTTCACCTTACATGCCCCCAACTTTATAATGAATATGCTGACTGATTTGGCTACCAAAACATGGTGGCATTGGACTCTTGACCTAGGTGAAAATCTTGCACCCAACTTAGGGTTCCTATGCAATTTTCATATTATTAAAAACACAAACACAATATGATTATACGAGAGAAGTTTTGAAATCACAAAAAACTGCGGCACTTGGTTGTGTCTATTACATTTGATTATGTTCAGAACATATTACTCCAAAACACAATATTACTCTGTTCTTCATTTTATCATCCTTTATTCATCTCATCGTTATTTTTAACTCTTTTATTTCCATATGCAGATTAAGAGGGAGATATCTATAATGAATCGTGTTAGACATCTAAATGTTGTTCGTCTGCATGAGGCATGTTCTAAAAACCTAGAGTAACAGCTTTTAATTGCTGGCGATTTTAATGTTTGAAGTCACTCATATGCTCCAAGAGGCCTGGTGCGATTGTCATTGCTGACTGGTCTTCTACTTACGTTGACTGTTTTTTTAGGTTCTAGCAAGCCGCACAAAAATTTATATAATCTTGGAATTCATCACTGGTGGTGAATTATTTGACAAAATAGTAAGTTTAGAAGTTAGATGCATAAGCGGCTCATAGTTCTATTTGCTCACATTCAGTGTTTGATACTATCTATGATACTTGTGTACAGGTTCAGCACGGACGACTCAGTGAAGCCGAATCTCGAAGATATTTCCAGCAGCTTATTGATGGTGTGGGTTATTGCCACAGTAAAGGAGTCTTCCATAGAGATTTGAAGGTTTTTTGTCTGGCCTGTGAACCATTATTGCATGCTTTCTGCCTTGTAAACTTCTTACCATTGTTTTCATTTCTTTGCAGCCTGAAAACCTCTTACTAGATTCCCAAGGAAATCTGAAAATATCAGATTTTGGACTTAGCGCATTACCTGGAGAGGTAAGATTCTTTATTAAATCAATTATATTTTTTTTTGGATCAATTTTGATACTATCAGAATTATCTGTCAAGACAGGCATGCACAAACACATATACAAAAACATACAGAAGGATAATCGACAAAGAAAAAGAGAGTTTAAGGGACATATCAAATGAGTTGTTACTATTGTGCTTTTTTTTTCATAGGGGATCAACCTCCTCCGGACAACCTGTGGGACTCCTAATTATGTTGCACCTGAAGTAAGTATGGGGACGCCTTGGACTAAGATAATAATTACAACTATTTAAATATGGATGGTTGAAAATGTTCATCTGTGTGTTAAGCTAAATTATTTTTTATTTTTTGCTTAAGGTACTCAGCCACAAGGGTTATGATGGTGCTTTAGCGGATGCTTGGTCCTGTGGGGTCATCCTGTATGTTCTAATGGCAGGATATCTTCCTTTTGATGAAATGGATCTCACCACACTGTATAGTAAGGCATGAAATATTTACATGTGTTCATTCTTGTGATTGCATGCAGATGAAGATCTTACTTTTCTGTATCTTTCTAGCCTATTAATTTATATGTTGTTCTCTGATGAGAATAAAGATTCTACTCAATATCTGTTACTTATTTCAAACCATCATAGGACGTGACAAAGGATTTCTTGAATGGAACTTATTTACCCACTACTTTTTAATTTGTCATGAAGCTATAATCAAGCACTGTATTTCTTAAAAAATAAATGGGGGAAGTTGAAATTTTAAACACTGCTCCTGCAATACCAAGTTCCCTCTTAATTTTAGCTAAGGGATATTAGTATTACTCCATCAATTAGTATCATGTGCCCAGTAGTAACCACAACCCAACTATGACGGAGATTCATTCATTCACATTGAGTTGACAATTGCATCACAAATTCTTGTCATTTTGGATTCAGTTATCCACATAGTTCTTGGTGATGCTGTTGTTGGCCATTATGTTCTGTATATATGTCTGCATATGCTCCAGATCATCTTTAACTATGTATACTGAATGTGTGCTGTACATTGTAATGATTTATAATGAACTCCATGTTATTTTACATCTGTTTTTCTAGATCGAGAAAGCAGAGTTTTCATGCCCATCATGGTTTCCAGTTGGAGCAAAATCTTTGATTCATCGGATTTTAGATCCCAATCCTGATACTGTGAGTATTGGCATTGTTACAAAATAAAAAAACCATTAGATAACATTTTTCCCTGTCTTATAGCTTTATCAAGTAGGTTTTATAATAAAAGCAGAAAAGAAAGTGTGTAGTCTTAAAGTCTGATGTAACTATAATTACCCTTTTGATAATAAGTTCCATTATTGATCTTATCTGGGTACAAGACATTGGTAGCAAGAAAATCACATGCAACATACTTTATATTAGCTTCAAAGCTTAATATATGAAAGATTATACAATTCATACCTTAAAGAGGACACTTATTCAATTTTCAAAATAGATTTCATACTGAAACCTACATATATATATATATATATATATATATAATAGGTTTAATACTGAAACTTTTCAAAAAATCTAGCACTTGTTTGAACTTAAGCCATCACAAAATATGACCGACAAAATATAAAAAAGCAGACATTTCTCTTTAAAGGTTTGTATTCAATCTGCTCCTTTCTGCACCTGCATTGGCGGACTCGCTCTAACGAGAGCTGATTTCTGTACAAATGAACTCATGAGCACCACCATTGGTGGACATATATTGCCAAAACGTTGAAAAGAAAATAAATCATTGAATATAGGAAAGCCTTCATGATTTCTGTGTGCGATATCAAAGGTCTTTGCTGATGCAAAGCAATTAAAGTCTCCTTTATACCTCTTGGGCTTTCAGATTCAAATGATTAGCGAGTTCTGAACAAGCTAGCTCCATTCAATTTTTTTTCTAATATCAATTATTATCTTAGGGACTGCCTCTGGAGATAGTTCAGGGTCACATCACTCGTATTGTAAAGACAACTGTCATCACTCGTGTTATATTTCTACATTCCGTTGTTTTATATCAGAGGAAAGATGTGTATCCTATTTAAATTGTCCTGTCTCATTGCTCTAGGTAATTACTATGTATTTATTTAATAATATTATATGTTTCTCTTGGAAAAAGTATTTCTTATTTCCACTTTTACTCTCCTTGCATGGTTAATATGATATGTTGAACAAAAGTGAACATGATCATGTATTCTAAGTCGAGCTATTCCGTGCCTGCCATCTCCCACTACTCTGCATATGTTGCTTATTAAATTTCCTTCGAACTGATTTAATTTTGTTGAATTGGTCCTAGCCTCACTTAGATTTTTTTTTTCTCTCTGTCTCTCTCTCGTGCATGTGCATCCTCAGCGTATTTCAATCGAAGATATCAGGAATGATGAGTGGTTCAAGAGAAGTTATGTTCCTGCTGGATTTCTTGAGTACGAAGATGTTAACCTGGATGATATAAATGCTGTTTTCGATGATCCTGAGGTTGGTATGACTTTCAGCTGTCATCTTTCTTCATTTCATTTTGTTAAGTTATAACCATTGTTTTGTGAGAAATTCTATGTAGACTTTGTGGGATTGCTTCTGGTAATGACTCTTTACCAGATTGTCATTTTCCTTTTTCTAACCCAGGGATTTGGGTTTTCCAAGTATAGAAAGAACCTTAGCTTCAATCCTACAACACTTGTGATTGAAAATAATAAAACTAGAGATCAGTTCCAGCTACCAAGTTCAATACTTCTGTAACTTTCTGCAGATGCTGTTTGGCAATTGACATAGTTTAGGCACAATACAAAACTTAATTGACTGACCTACAAAGTTAATGTTTGTGTGATACAAATGATTTTTCACTTCTATGTAATAATGTAAATATCATGTAGAAGCTATCAAGACATTGTGAACAAAATGTATCAAATGTATGTACTTGTGTTCACGCAATAACGTGTTTCGAACCTAGGTGTTACTATGAAAAACTGCTCAGCACTCTAAACTTGTTTACTTTGTTCTGCTGAGATATTAGTCTTTTTGAGGCTGCTGATTGGGTACATCAATATATTGGATAACGTGGACACCAACTATGCAATAAGCCTGTAGAACTATTGTTTCTCAAATTTACATTTGGTAACCTGGGGTATTCGGTTCAATAATTGTGCTCGTTTGTTATTAAATAAGTGGTTACCCTGTAATTTGTTTCTCTTAGGATGTTAACTAATTGGTTCTATTTGTAACTTAACTGGCGTACTGGTGCTAAATTTAGGAAGAACGGCCCAACGAGCAATGCAGGGATGAAGATGCAGGTCCGCTGATTCTTAATGCATTTGACCTTATTATCCTCTCTCAAGGCTTAAACCTTTCTGCACTATTTGACCGCGGGCAGGTATGAAATTTGAAATTGAGAACTCTACACCAGTCATTTGATTTTGTGAATCTTGCATATTCATATCAAATTACAGCTTATTTCATCAAGTCCATATCAAGCGTCTCTGTTACTGCTCCGTAGCTGCCAATAGTTTTGAAGCTCATATCACTTGGAGCATATTGCACTTCTTTACATGTCTCACATAACTTATCCATTACTACAAAATTTAAGTTGCATATTAATTAGGTCTTGTGAAATATTTTAATATTTTTTCATATTCTAATATATACTTCAGTGGTAGTTTCTATGTACCTAAGTACAATTTTCCATTCTTGGCAGGACTCTGTCGAGCATCAAACTCGTTTTGTTTCACACAAACCAGCAAGGGTTGTTTTATCAAGTATGGAAGTTGTTGCACAATCCATGGGTTTCAAAACACATATTCGTAACTTTAAGGTAAAACTAGTTGGGTTTTGCTATTATGAACCCAACAAGTATTCCCATTTAATATCATTGTGAGTCCTCTCACCAAGGGATATCCTGAAACCATTTAAACTGATAGTATCTGTTACTATCAGATGAGGGTGGAAGGCCTTTCGGAGAATAAAACTTCCCATTTCTCGGTTATACTGGAAGTAAGTTATCAATACAGACTTTTTAAAATTGATTTGTTCGACTCTTGTAATTTTACTGACCAATTCAGTTCTTTAGCAGATTTTTGAAGTTGCTCCAACATTCGTCATGGTTGACATTCAGAAAGCAGCTGGAGACGCTGCTGAATACCTCAAGGTCAGTTGCTCCACTTTTGCTAGTATATCGTCAAGGGTAGAGTATATTTGAAATTTTGAACTCGGATTTTGCTCCTGTTACACTTCCTCTTTGACATGATTATTAAAAACCCTTTCACCCCTTTTGTGCTCTTGGATGCACATATGGGTATGCGATCTTAAAAAGGAGTTATTTCGTTGGCTTGATTCCTTATTGAGAGTTATAATATATGTTGCAGTTTTACAAGAGTTTTTGCAACAATCTTGAGGATATCATCTGGAGACCGCCTAGTGAACTGAGCAAATCAAGGAATACCAAGACTAAGAGCAAAAAAGGTTGATATTATTTGCTGTAACATTATCATCTCATGCAGTCATGCTATTTGTTTTATATGTGGGGTGGCCTATTTCCCTATGGCAAACTGAAACTGTGGCTCAGGTGTTGCAAAACTTGAGTTCCAGGTTCTGATGCATATTTCTAACCCTGGCTCTTTTCAATCGAAAGAAAGGTCATGTTACGCGGCACCACTTCTAGGGTATTTCTTAAGCTTGTAAATCTTGTGGTTCAAGTTTGTTAACTCGCTTTCATCCCAAAGGATTCCAATTTTTACCATTTAGATTGCCATTTTGTAGTCATATTGTACAACTGCTGGTTGAGGCGAGCTTTATGTGAACGAAAATTTCATTGTAGCAAGGATTTTCTTGGCTCAGAGTTTATGTTGTGCTGCTATTAGAATTCCAGAAGCAGATTCATACTCTTATCAAATCTGAGGAGACAGTTTTTGTTATGTTAATAACATTGTCCAACTATTCTGGTGTTGCGAGTCTCGTTACGACCATGCATCATGCGGACACGATAATTGGACATGGGTGCTTTACAATTTCACATATTTATATTTTTACCCCCAAATTATCATGTCTGCATATTGTTACTACTTTATTAAGCTATCAAAAATTCAAATTGGTGTGGTAGGTAGGTATGTTATTGCAGATGATTTTCTTTTTATAGTTATACATGGATTTTAAGTTGTTCGAATATCAAATCTAAACATGGACCCATTATTTATTGGTCTTCTTAACATGTGCCCTTAGGGCATATTCTAAGCACACAGTTCAAGAGAATGCTCTCTTCTCTTGAACTGTGTACATATTCTCTTGATTTTTGTATTTGCATTAAGTTCGAGGGAATATGCACCCAATTCAAGAGAATATTCTCTTGAACTGTGCTTTATTTATACTTCCTCCGTTCCTAAAAGATTGTCGTTTTAGAAGAAAAAATTTGTTCCTAAAAGATTGACGTTTACAACTTTATAAGAGAATAAATTATTTACTTTCTTATATCACCCTTACCTTCTCTCATTGTCTCAAGAAATTCTCTCACTTGTATTAATAGTTTTTAACTTCCCATAAAGGGGTAGTGATGGAATTTCACACAAAATTTAATTATTAAATGATAATATTTAATGACTTTCTTAATTCATGTGCAAAAACCTTAAACGACAATTGATGTGATAAAAATATGTAACTGCAAGTGCACAGTGTCAAGTTGAAGAACTGGCAAGTACAGGTCGAACTCACAGAGACTAGATTAATTTTAATATATCCTTAATATCTATTTTAGGCGAATTAGAAATAAATATCGAGAGTTGATTAATTAGAATATGAAAACTAATAATGAGGAAACAATCTAAGAATCCGAATCCATTAAATAATAAACATAACATATAATTCAATCTATTCTATTTTTATAACTTTATTATGATTTTGATCTCCCTTCTCTTTAATTTAATAATTTTATAATTAACGTGGGCAAGCATAGACTATGAAAATTTAAGGATTAACTATAACCCATCAAAATTTCTTTGAGCAAGCATGGATTATGAAAAACTCGTATCTTAACAATAATCTATCAAAACCTCTTAATTAATTTAAAATCACATACGAACTATAAAACGAAGGTATTTCAATAACGAAATATGAAGGCGAAATCAATTAAACATAAAAGCATAAATAATAGAAGAGATGAAAAATATTATCATGAATAATTATTTAATTTCATCTTCATCCTAGATATAAAAAATTATCTAGACATTAAAAATAAAATAACTAACTAAAATAAAGAAGAAGAAATAAAATAAGAAAACTTCCTTTATTGATAATTCTCCAACAAGCGTATAATGAAGAAGTAATTTAATCTACTTCTACTCCTAACCTAAACTAATACAATACCTAATAATCCTTTCTCTCTAAAACAAGAGACCTATTTATAGGAAAAATAAATTTGTGCCCTAATTTAGATACTTTGAACTTGGATACTTTTGTTCCCATGTAGGTTTTAACTTGCTAGTGGCAATCAACTTCTCAAAGAGATCTTCTAGATAGACTTTTCTTTCTCTTGTTGGATTTGACTTGCACACCAAGATTGTTCCACCTCTTTCCTTCTCCTTGCAGGATTCTTCTTGGATATTTTTTACATGAATAAGAGCATTAAATATCGCTTGATCACCAAGATTTTGACTTTATTGCAATAAATATTAAACCCTACAAAATAAAATAAAATATATTAATTTAATAAACTAATATAATTAAAAGGACAAAATTAGGGATAATAAAATGTATGAATTATGTGTCTATCAACAATCTTTTAGGAACAGAGGGAGTACATATTTTCTGCCTCAGAATCACTATAGGAGGGTGTATTCAATAAAGACTTTTAAATACTTTTTTTAAATGATAGATTTTTGTAGAGTGTGTACATTTTAATGACTTTTAAAATTACTTTTAAAGACTCCATGAAATAAGTGACAAACTTTTATAGACTTTTTACCAAGATTTTGATAGACTTTTGTATATTTCTAATATATCTTACAGCTTTATATTAATTGTTAAAAAGTACAACAAAGATCTTATATTTTAGATGAAATGAGTACAATATTAAATAATATTAAACTATTTTGACCATGTCACAACCTAATTTGAAATAAAGGCATTATTGAAGTTAAATTATTAGATCATACTCGGTCTATTACAAGAAAATGTCTTATTTCATAATTTTTATAATTCATCAAAAAGTCATTTTCTACTAATCGTAATATAAAATAACAATTTCGATTTTAAAATTGTTCATTGTTATTTTCCTATCAAGTCATTATTACTAAACTAATAATTTATAATTTTCAACAAATAACAAAATTAACAAATTTATTACTTTTACAAATATAATAAATGAGATTTTTTATGGGAGAGAACAAATATAAAATGATATTAAAATATTTGTTATCTCTATTTATACCATTGATTCTATTTGAAACCCTTGACACTACTCCTATCTTTTTAACCTCTCCTCATTTTTCTCTTTCCTCGCATGCTATAATAGCTATCTTCTTTTCTTAGGTTTTATTTTGAGAGGACTGAGGTAGAGAGAGAAAGTGAGACATATATATATATATATATATATATATATTGTTTTTTTCTCTTCTTTGTTTGATCTCCTCTATCTATTTCTCCTCTGTTTATCTTCTATCTTTCTCAAATATTTGAAAGTCTTTAGAGATGAGGTCAGACTTTGAATTTGAGTATTTGTTCTTCTAAAGTCAGTCAAACTCTAGCATTTGATAGAAATCTGAAAAATCTATGACTTTTTAAATACCAAAATACTTTTATAGACTTTGTAAAAATCTCAATTCAATACCACCTAACTTTTAAAGACATTACAAAAGTTGTAATTGAATACCAGTAAATTTTTATAAACTCTTAAAATGTCTTGATTGAATACAACCAAACTTTTAAAGTATTTAAAAGTCTTTAAAAATCTTAATTGAATACACAAGTAAGTTGCCTCAAATTTAGGATAACTAAGAAATTATGTACAAACAAGTTTACTAATTCATTCAACAACAACAACAACAACAAATCAAATTTGACTTTTTAAAGTCAATTTGCGATATTTTAAAAATCAAAATAATAAAACAATTTTTTTTAGTCTTTAAAGATTATATGAATAACATTAACTCTAAAATCAAAATTTTCGCAAAGTGACGTCAAAAAGTAAAAAATGTGACTATTTATAAAACATAGGAAGAAACATGGATGGAAACGAAGAGTTTCTTGTTTAATTGCTTGGTGCGCACTTTATTTTATAATTTACAATTTTTCGCAATTTTATGTCAACTGTATTTGACGTAAAATATTTATTTATATAATTATCGCTATATTATGTTAAATTTATATTTTTGTACTATTTATATTTTTTATTATAATATTGTACAAAAACACCACAAGGCTAAGCATAAATCCTACGTCCATCCTTGTAAAGAAACATATTTGCTCCAACAATTAAAACCATATTAAATAGACAATAGATTTGTGGAGATAAACTGAGAAATATTGGCAACACTTGCGGAAAACAAATGTTACCAAATATATTTCAAAAGAATGTTTCAAAAGTCGAATTATGATTTAGTGATAAATTTAGGGAATTGATATTTCAACAAAACTTCACTCACATGAATGTGAATCCCGTTTACTATTCATGTGAGGGGAGTCTGGTGAAATATCAATTCTCTAAATTTACGAGTCCTTGTAGGGGGACATTATACTACCGACCGGTCTAATTTTATTTTAATTTTTTTTTTGCTTTGATTCCCAAAAAATGTATAGTATTTATTTCAACTAGAATTTTTATAGAATCCAGTGATTTAGGTATAATTTGAATATATATAAAAAATAATATTGCACAGACTGTTCAACACTATTTTTATATGCATCTAAATTATACCTAAATCACTGGATTCTATCAAAATTTCAATTGAAATAAATACTATACATTTTTTGAAAATCAAAAAAAAAAAAATGGATCGCGACCGAGGGATAGTACTCCCTCCATTCCTTAATAATTGACGTTTTGGAGCTTTGCACAATTATTAAGAAAGCTATAACTCCCATAAAAATGGAGAAAAAATAGCCTTGGAAAAGGAATTATAAGAGAGAGAAAGAGAGCTTACCATTAAGATATTAAAAAATGGAGAAAAAATAGCTTTGGAAAAGGAGAGAATTAAGGAAAGTATTAAATGTTTAGGAGTAATTTAGAAAGTAATGTAATCAATATCTCCTAAGAATCTACAAACGTCAAATAAAAAAGAACAAAATTTTCTCTCTAAAACGTCAGTTAATTAAGAATGGGAGGAGTATAATATCCCCCTAGACTTATTGTAATGGTACTTAATTTGTATGTGTTTTACCTTGAGCCTGAAGGTTATGTATGTACCAGGCAGGCCCAATATACAACTTGTAATGAACAAATTACTATATGTACCTCGAAGTTACCAAAACAATACAATTGTCCCAAGATTATATTTTGATGAATTATAATCACACCACATAATTGTCCCGTCACATATTTATTTAGAATAAGATTATTCATCAGATAACTTAAAATAATCTCATATTATATTTATTTTGTTCAAGAGTATTTAAAAAATTAGGTAAAAACTTATAGTTTAAACTATTACTCCCTCCGTTCCTAAAAGATTGTTGTTTGAGGAAGTAATTTTTGTTTCAAAAAGATTGTTGTTTTGAGTTTATCAATACACATTAGTTATTTTTTTTCTACTTTACCCTTATTTAAAGCTTTCTCCTATTTAAAGTTTTCTTCCTTTCCCAATGATTCTTATTCAATTCAATGCTAGTAATTGGTTGAATTGAATAAGAAACATTGGGAAGGAAATAATTGGTTGAGACAATTAATAAGGGTAGTATAATATTTTCGCTAGGTGTTAATTATATTCCTTAATCTGTGTGCATTAATCTTAAACGACAATCTTTTAGAAACAGAGGGAGTATATCTTAACTGGTAATAACAAATAGATCCTAGTTTGAGAACATATGAATCATATAGAATACACCGGTCATTTTAATCAAAGATAAATGTTAATTTTGTCTACAAATTTTTAATTCCAAATAGTAGTAATTATAATACTACCTCCATTCTATAATACTTAATAGTCGTTTTAGCTTCATGCACATTAATTAAGAAAATCATTTAATATTATCATTTAAGAATTAAAATTTGTATGAAATTTCACCACTACCCTTTATGGGAAGTTGAAAACTATTAATACAAGAGAGAAAATTTATTGGGATAATGAGAGAAGTTAGGGGTGATATAAGAGAATAAATAATTTATTCTCTTAGAAAGTTGTAAACGACAAATAAATTAGAACAAATTTGTTTTTTTTAAAAAGTCAATTATTATGGAATGGAGGTAGTACCTGATTGGACATGGTATTAATTAGTTTCCTTACAAGTCATTTTGTTATCCTTAGACTAATAGTCTCAAGTCTAATTTTTAAAACAAACAAGAGACTCCGAATTAATAATTCAATCCCAAATGTTATCTTTACAAGCAAAATTAACCTTGAAAAATAAGTTATTTTTAGTATAACTTAAAATAATTTTAAAAAATTAAACTTATTTTCTTGCCTTTCCTTTTACCAAGTAAAAATAAACAACATTATGCATGCTTATCAAACAAATATTAATACAAATATAATAATTTTTTAATAAAAATGCGTTGCTAAACATATCCTTAAACGCAGTCAGAATAAGTAGCAACGAAGAAACAAGAAAGGAGAAAAACACAATGATGACCGATGAAAAACTAGTGAACTGAGAAAACATTAAAGTTATGTTTGGCAACTCAAGTCCAAGCCCGAAACTGAATCGAGCACATAAAATATTTAGAAAATTGATATTTTTACACGACTTTTTTGATATTTTCGCATGAAAAATGTCGCTATAGATGCATAACGACGGTAAAAACCGTCGTTATAGGATCTATAACAACAGTTTTCATGTGAAAATATCAGTTTCAAATATTTATTGAAGGTTTCGTTTCCACAGAAGTAGCCGCCACGAATTCTGGCCAATAAAAAGTAGTAGAACATATATTTGGAGTTGGATAATGATATATTTTGCTATTTTATATGCTAACATTTTAATTGCGAGTTACGTAGATAATTCCCGTTGATAATATCTTAACGATATATTTAATATAGTGGGTCAATTTTATAATCCTGCCCAATACATAACCCATGTATGATATACATCGCAATCGTAATTCGACAGAAAAATCTCGTAATAGCTGGGATGACTCTTTGGTTGCAGTTACAATAAGATCCCAACTGGACTAATTAAAAACCACCAATCACTGGAAAAATATTTAAACCTGTTTCAATGCAGCTGTTAAAGCAGTTAATGGATGAATTTGTACTTGTAGAGTCACACATTTCCTCTTTCAGTGGAACTCAAAGCTAATAAGTAGTACCCCTATACTAGAACTTCAATTTCACTAAGGAAGATCAATGCTCTACGCCGCGTCATGTCGCCCAAATATTGAAATGTATCTCATGGTTGTAACAACATCTGCATATTCAAAAGGAGAAGGGCAGAACAACAGCAGTGAACAAACAACTAATGTGTAACAAACCTATAAAATGGAGCAAAAATGAGATCTCAAGACTTCATAATGACAACAAAACAACTAATGTGTAACAAACCTATACATTCCTTTATAAGAATGTAAAAGGAATGTATCCCATGGTTACTTCAATTGAAGACTGATGAAGATGATAAATAAGCATCTCTGCACTTCACTTTAATTATGAGAAGTAAGAAAAAGATCAGGGGCTTTTATCCTTGTACTGATTTGCCTAGCCCTCACAAGCCTGATTTAACCCAAGCAACTTTGTTAGACGCTCAGGCATGGATGTTCGTATTAGCTATATATTAATTTAACCAAAAAGATTATGAAATACAGCTGAAGCCAGAGCTTGGTGACACCATTGATTCAGTACAAATTCCAATGAAAAGTGATACTAAGACCCAAAATAACGGTTAACTCCATAAGACAGATATGAATCTTGCTTGTTTCCATTTTCTACTATAAACTCAACATTCCAAGAAACTAGATTCAGCAAAAGAATGATTCATCTTGATTCTATCATTTGTCATAACCCCCCCCCCCCCCTCCCCCCTCCCCACTCCCCAAGTCTCTTTCCTGAGTGCCATATTTACCTATAACATGGTTAAATCATAAATAGCCAGACAAAGGGAAAATTTTACAAACCATAGCATTTTCATGAGAGCTTAAAGACGAGGATGATCGAAGAAAAAAACATTAGCCAGCTCAGCAGCATATTGGTTCCAACATTATCATAGAAGACTGCCAAAATCCCCACATGAACAGTGGCCATTTACAAATTTGTGGAGCCGCTTGCTATCTCGAATGATGATTTCCCTTGCTGTCAATGCTGAGATGAACTTAATAAAATTATGACAATCCCTACACATGCTAATACTCTTGATAATGCGAATTGGTGCAGAATTTGGCGCATTTAACAACCCAAATGCAACAGCCAACTTTTCACTGTGATGAGCGTTGGAGAAAGTTGTTTCCTTCTCCCCCTCATCTGTTACCTCCAAACTTCCTTGCGACTCATATCCAAGAGTCTTTACTTTCTCAAGCAGATCCCCCAACAACAAGTCCACCTCCCCACATGGAGGACACAGACGATCACCAGGCTTAAAAGAATGAACCCTGTCTCTAATGCTAATCCAGCTCCAGTCCTTTAATTTTCCAATTTTTTCATCTCTCATCATCTTTCTCACTCTTGAAACATCCTTCCATCTCCCTGCCGAGAGGTACATGTTCAACAATAACACATAAGTCTCGGAATCTTTTGGATTGAGATTGAGTAATTGTTCAGCAGCATAAAACCCTAATTCTAATTTCCCATGACTTCTACAGCCTGCAATCAAGTTTGACCATATAAACTTGTTGGGTTCAAAATCCATCTTCTTGATAAAATCAAAAGCTTCATCTAACTGACCTAACCTCACAAACATATCAATCAAGCATGAATAATGGTCCATCACGGGCTTAATTTTATACTCATTTTTCATCATCTCAAAGTAAGCCAATGCTTCATCAACAATACCAGCATGGCTACAAGCTGAAAGAATACCTACAAAGGTAATCTTGTTTGGTCTAACACCAGCTAATCTCATATCCTCAAACAGCTGCAATGCCTGCTGAGGGCGACCATGCTGTGCAAAAGCTGTAATCATAGAAGTCCAAGATATCAAAGTTCTTGTAGACATCTCAACAAAAGCTTTACTTGCTCTCTCAATGCTACCGCATTTATTATACATGTTGACTAGGGCCGTCCCAACAACAACATCAGATAAGAACCCAGTTTTAATGGTTTGAGCATGAAGTTGTTCACCTTGTTCCAAAGCCACCAAACCGCTACATACGGTTAATACGCTCGAGAAGGTGAATAGATCAGGTCTTGTGCTTGATTGATTCAATCTCAAGAAAATGTTAAGTGCCTCAATTCCACTGTGGTGTGCTGAAAGACTATCCTCTGCGAGTTCCATCATCTGGGCATGGCCTGCAATCATAGCATTCCATGTAACTAAGCTGATTGTCTCCATTCCGTCAAACAACTTCTTTGCATCATTAATCCATCCACATTTCAGGTACAGATACATAATAGAATTTGTTACACGTAAATTAGTCTCATACCCAAGTTTGATGCTCAATGACTGAATCTGTGACCCTACACCCATAGCTTGCATTATACAGCACAAACTCAAGACACTGGTAAATGTAAATTCATTTGGCTCAACACCCTCATAGAGCATCTCGGTGAACAAACTTAAACCCATCGCAGAATCTCCATTATCACCACAAGCAGATATGGCCGTAGTCCAGGAAATCACGTTCTTGTCACCAGTCTTCGAAAATGCTTTGACCGCGAAATCCAAGTTGCCACATTTAGAGTATAAGCTACAAAGGGCATTCCCAATACTCACGTCATTCTCAATTTGGTATTTCACAATATATCCATGAATTTGCTTCCCTAGTTTAACATCAGGCAACATAGAACAAGCATTTAGAACAATTCCTAGAGTGTAATTTGTCGGATAATCCCCATCCTCCAACATTTCATTAAAAACCCCGATGCCAATCTCCGGCTCTGAATTCTGCACATAACCCTGACATCAGAGAAGTCCAAGTAACAACATTTCTGTTGGGAAATCCATCAAACACCTTACGAGCAATTTCCATTGCTCCACATTTTCCATAAACATTAACAACAAATGTCATGAGAAACAAGTCTTCATAAGCTCCAGTTTTAATGATGTGGGCATGAATCATTTTAGTCTTGGAAACAGAATTACTGTCTATGCAGTCTTGCAAGAGCGGGAGATAAACAGCAGGCTCAAAACTAGAGCTCCCATCTTTTATCACTGAAAGAGCCTCTCTAAAATCCAAACTCACTGGTTCAAAAGCTTTTTCCAAATGGGGGGTTGTTGTATTATAATTCCTCTAATAAGAGGGAAAAGAAAGAAAGGAATAAGCATAATTACAGTGGGGGAAAATACAGAAACACACACACACACACACACATATATATATATATATGTGTGTGTGTGTGTGTGTGACAGAATTGAAGTGAATTGAGTAAAAAGTTGTTACCTTTTCGATTGGGAGAGAAGTTGGAAGCTGTTTTTTGAGGTCTGGTTCGAGCTTGAGTGAGTTGCCAACTAGAACTGAAGGCAAAGAGGCCATGGAGTTTAGTTTTATAAATGTATGTGTGTGTGTACATATATATATATATATATCTATCTATATATATGTAGGTTTGTATCTATCTTAAGGTGTGTGTTATGTTTCTTTGCTCATTGATAGCCTTAAGTTTTTGTATGCTCATACTTTATCTTCTTCAATCCTGTGTGTTGGGACGAAATTGGATAACAAATACCGCTCTCTTGGAGCGGGGGAGTCTACTTACCCCTGATCTTGCCAGATCAGCTGGGCCCACGAGTGATGATGTGGCGAAATATTAGTGGTTTCTAGTTTTGACTGGATTACCCGGGAAATGATGTCTGCCGGTTATATGAATCAGTTGACCGTTGTTATTTGCCCAAGCTGATTAATTTTGGACTTTTTTATAGTAATTTTTTTGTGACAAAATAAATTACCAAAAATGGAATATTTTAGGTTAGGGAGGGACAAAAAATTTATTATGCGACTTAAAACTTCACTGGTTGATTATTACGATCACTTTATGTGTTTTAGAAAGGGTAAGGAAAAAAAGGAGAATTTTTTTTTAAAAAATGTGATATATAGTGTTTGTGATTTTTACAAGCAGAAACTACGAAAAATGAATGAAAAATAACCCTAATTTTTTACCAAAGCTTTCAATAAAAAATGAGAATATTTGGGTGCAAATTTATATTACCCTTTAAAAACTCTTAATCATCGTGAAAATACAAGAAATTGTCTTATATTTTTAATTGATAAACCTAATATGGAACTTCCAATTATACTTTCGTTAACCTCGTCGCTTGTCTCAATGGTTTAAGAAAGAACTCAGGTCCAGCCATAAATTCGAATGTCTTGAATAAAAAACATAAAAAAGAATATATATATATATATATATATATATATATATATATATATGGGAAGACTGTATATACATAGTTGTGTATTATACAGTCACCTATGGCGACGATTTTTTTGGGTTATAGCGACGATACGCTATAGTTCAAAAAAATCGTCACCATAAACAACTATGTAATACACAGCTATGTATATACATATAACCCATATATACACTTTCGTTTCCATGAATTAGTATCCTACATTTCATTTACTTATTCCTCACTAGTTTCTTTTCTTTTCATGTTTAAGAAAAAAACAAATCCTCTCATTTAAATGTCAAACAAAGACTATGTTTGTTTACATCTGAATACCTCTTAATGGATATGCCTATTCGGTTAGAGGTAAAATTTGTTTGGTAAATTTTTTTTTACCTCTTAATCGGTAAGATATGAAATTAATTCTATACTATTCAGAGGTAGGTCTGAAATACATTAACTATTTTTTGGACAAAAATGACCTCTTCAATATTACAAAATTCCTCTTGTATCCCTCATCTTCTCTCTCAAACTCACATCCAAACAAGTCATACCCTACAATAATAGATCCAAATCATCAATGTTCTTTCTTTAATGATTCTGACCAACATACAGTAAATCCCTAATTCTGAATGCATAAACTACTAAAACACAGATCGATAAAAAATGCATTATTAAACCAATAAAGACAAAACCCAATAACAATTAAACCCAAAAGTATCCCATTTATCATTCAACTAACATTTGAGATTTTCTTAATCTCAATTCGTATAGAATCTATTCTGCTCTCTCTCTAGAATTTGTTCCTCTTGTATTGATCTGCTTTCTATTGAACCAAATTAATATATATATACACACACACATACATGAATTTGAGCTGCACTTTGAGGTCAGATCTAATGAAGATTGAAGAAGAAGAAACAAGTGAGATAAAAGGAAAGGGAAGGAACGATCGGAACCAATTGGTATGAGAAACATGTCGTAATAAATTGATATGGTTAAAGATGTATAATTAATTGATTTCATCTATTGTGTTTCATGTACTGTGCTAGAACTGAAAAATTCGAAGGAAAAAAAACCCACATTAAATTTAAACAATACAAGAGAATAAATATGAGAAAGAATAAAAAGAAGTTTAGAGGGTAATATGGTAAAATACTGTTATTAAGACATTTTTAAAAAATAAATTATCAAACAACATTTTTTCAAATACAATTGTATTCAGATGTTCTATATTATTCAGATGTCTAAACTGTTCAGATCTTAATATTTAATTTTATCAAACACAACCAAAGCTTGATTATTCAGGCATGGCACCACAATGCTGTAATAATACACTTAGGAAGTGGAAGCTGGTCCTTGCATCTGACCAAATGGAGACAGAAGGTGGTGGTTAAATACCTTCAGAAAGTTCTACAAATCGCTGTGCGCAAAATTAAACTTGGAACTTCACCACCCCAACCGTCTCTCTGCTCTATGAATGCACAAAAAAGATTTCATGGTTGATAGAAGGCGTAAAGCTTCCAACTTTTCTTTGTATCTATCAATGTGAAAAGACCTCCCACGCTATACTGAGTCTCTGGCAAGTAGGCAGAATGGAGGATTAGGATGCATGACGGAATTAAGAATTATGCTACAGACACAAACTATGTTACAAATATTTTACAAACTGCTGAACATCAGCTTTGTTGCATAGGTGATAGTGTTACATTGTTTGGATTTAAAAAAAAAGAAGCTAATGTGGAGTATGTCACGACAGCAGTTTGTAAAATATTTGTAAAATAGTTTGTGTCCATAGCATTACTCCTGAATTAATACATAAACATGTAATCATCATCTAAGTCATAATTACAATACAAACTTAATATTCCTGATCAAATATACACCATAAGATACAACATACCTGCACCACAGATAGCTCTGCTTCAATGTTTATATTTCATTGTTTCCTTCTCAAAACCGATTGTAGGAAATTGTTTGGCGAACTCCTCAACCTCATTCCGTATGTTTGCAATCTCAGGTTGATAGTGATCATCTTTCATAGTTGCCACAAAGTCCTTCAACTTAGTTCCTGATATGATCAGTAATTCCGAGAAGGTGGTCCATAAGCATGCAAAAGTGTTTAAGACTTGATACAAAGTGCTATGAAAATTCTTAGGGATGTAATAGAGAAAACGAGGGAATTATGAACCTTTGGAATCAGCCTTGATCTTCAAGGCCAACTTCACGGCAGCATCAAAGAACTCGGCAACTTTTACAAAATCCTCTTCAACAAAACCCCTTGATGTGAGAGCCGGAGTTCCTGAGTTACCAAATAAACACAACTTCTTACAAAATAGGAAATTAACCCACAATTAGTTACTGCAAGATGATCAAAGGAGAAGGGATATTTACCCATTCGAATGCCACCAGGCACCATGGCAGACACATCACCAGGAACAGTGTTTTTATTGGCTGCAATGTGCACGGATTCTAAAACCTTTTCAACTCTAGATCCATCAATACCCTGTACAGAGAAAGTTTCTAACAAGTAAATTTCCTTGTGCTACAACTACAAGTATCTGCAGCTAGGGTGATGCAAAGATCTAATCCACTTTCATACGGATCTTCTCAAATCTATATTTCATAGCATTCAAGATTTCTATTTTAGCCTTATTCATTAAACTGCATAGTTATCATTAGCAAGGGATAGAAATTTTCCTACACATTAGTTGCGAAGGATCAAACATCTTAAGAGGAACCCATTTGGAAGGCCCTTGTAGCATCCTAGAATGATTTGTTTTTATTAATATTGCCCCTGGCCATCTCATATTTTCCTGTAAATCTTTGAACAATCAATGAGACGAAAGTTTTCTTGCAAAAGCTTTTGTCCTATATAGCAAGAAAACATCCTATAATTGCTCTGCTAAACTACCTCATCCTATCACCTCTTCAGTATTTAAAAAATAGCTTTCAGTAACAAAGGAAATAAAGTTTTTGAAACATATGTAGTTCCTTGTACCTTGTTTCTTAGATTTACCAGAACCAAATGGTTCTCAGTTCCACCAGAAACAACTTCATACCCCCTTTCGGACAAACTCTGGAAAAAAAAGGGACATTACAAATGAATTATCACACCAAACTGAAATAAAGCAAAATGTTTAGTCATTTAACATTTTGAAAGTGTAATTATAGTAAGAAAACTAATCTGAATCTCAAGAAATATTTATCAGTAGATTCAATACAAAAGTACCTTGGCAAATCTCGAACAATTACTTAAAACTTGTTCCTGATAAGCCTTGTATTCAGGAGTTTTGGCCTAAATTCACAAAATAGTCAGAATCCTAGAACACTATGCACAGCTACATTAAATCCAATTAACCATCAATAAGACTTCTTCCAAAACCAGCAAACATTGCAAACAAATTAACCTGTTTCAGTGCAACTGCCAAGGCAGTAATAGTTTGATTGTGTGGACCACCTTGAAGACCAGGAAAGACAGCTTGGTTGATTTTGTCCTCATAGTCATACATCACCTATTTGGAGGAACTCAAATTTGATTAAATTGATCTCAAACATTATAACTTCAATTTCAGCTTAGAGAAGAATGACCAAGTAAATGCTAACAAACATCAATATACAACTGATCTAAATTAGTTATCCGTTTAAAATGACAACTCACTTCTTGTCCTTGTTTATTAATCTCCTTTACCCCTTTCCTAAAGAAGATCATCGCTCCACGTGGCCCGCGAAGTGACTTATGTGTTGTGGTTGTAACAACATCTGCATATTCAAAAGGAGAAGGTATAACACCAGCAGCGACCAAACCACTAATGTGTGCCATGTCTGCCAACAATACAGCTTTCTGCTTATCACAAACCTATCAATAAAGCAAAGATGATATCTCATAATTTCATAATGACAAGAGACATACAATGAGAGTGATGTAATTTCAACTAAAACCATAGAATTGGGCTCAGCACGGAAAATTTACCTTGCGGATACGTTCATAATCATATAACCGAGCGTAAGCACTTGCACCAGCAACAATCAGTTTTGGCCTAAAAAGTACAGCACTTTTCTCCAACTGCAGTAGCAAACAAACTTTTCATGAATAACAAAGTTAACAATATTGAGAAGAATATATTCTCAACAAATCAGCATCATGAATACCCCAACCAGAGCTATCTGAAAAAAGCACAATAACAAAATAACACGGGCCATTTATTGTGTAGTCACTTGAATCCCACATAAACAAGATAAATGCTTCAGGATCAAAAGTCACCAAAAGGCAAAACGAAGTCTAGGAACTTACAACAATTGTAGCTAGTAGTATCAACACATCCATATATACGAAATAATTAACCCGTTTGCTTCGAAGTTAAAAGCAGTTGCATTATTTTTCTGTTAAAATAATCGATTCTCTCATATGTGAAAGTTACCAATTGCCTGAAAAATATATGGCATCATTTGTAAAATTGATTGCATAATATGACACTTTATTACATAGGTTGCTCATGTTAGGAGATCTACAATGGTGACGTGAGAAAGACAGAATATTTTTTTGATTCCTGGACAGTTTAATTCCTTCCAATCCGAACAAATCAAAAGGGATCCGATAAAATACATGATGATTACATTTTTAGATATTTTCAGATCTCAGCAGATAACAACTAGAAGATTTAATCTTCGAAAGGGTACTTTCTAGTTTCCGAAATAAAACAATCTTTAAAAAAAATTAATAACATGCCAACAAGTAGTTACTATATAATAAGAACAGCAAGTGCAAGTTTATGTCTTTGCTACAACAGGAACAGACAGCTTCCACAAAGAGATTTCCTAGTTACCTGATCGTAGTCAATATAACCAGTGCTCTCATCCAATCTGTACGGCATTGTCTCAAAAAATATTGACACAGCAGATATCTTTTTGGTGTCAGTCTGCAAAATGACAAAAGATGAAAACACCAATATCTTATAATAAGCTCATATTCTCTTCTAAAACAGGCAGTGCTCTATCCACAAACTACAAGAAAAACCTGAATTTTAATATTGCAATAATTTCAAAATTTGTGCTAATCCACACAATCAAGTTTATAAACTTCAAAGAGAGAAACCCAATAAGCCAAAAAGGCATTAAGAATTCAATTGAACAATGAAGTAGTTTTCGTTATTATTAGTATGCATTTAGTATATATCAGGACATTAATATTAACCCTATGATGTGACTATATCAGTGGTATTTAGAGGACTATAGATGGGTAGCTTACTTAAAGATGCTGAGTTTTAAAAGAAGTTCTACATGCTAAGATCTACTACCTATATCGCCCGTGTTACATTCGCAAGAAAAGAATGGAGAGATCTCAAAACTTTTATTTCGCCTATTCACCAAATAACACAAATATTTGCAGCAGGTAGAGACAAACACTTATATAATATTTCTGTGCAAAACTTCATATTGGTGCACAAGGGACCTTCATCATATGTAGTACTGATAAAAATTATAACTGTAGCACTACATAAAAAGGTAGAACCAAAAACATAATGCTCATGAGCAATATATAATTCAGTTCTGACTCACAATCATAATTCACAGTGTTGTGCTCTCAAACATGATTACTTCAATAGAAGACTGATAATGATGAACTTTTAATTAGATTAACTAAAGATAATCAATAAGCATCGTTATGATGCCCATCGTTTTTGAGCGTTACTAAAAAGATCATCTACCTTTTATCTCTATATAATGAGTTTATATGCAAAATAAAAATCAGTGTCTTAAGATGATTGGAGAGTTTCTCTACAAACAACTAAAAGTGGTGGTGAGGGAATAGGATTCTTGTGACAACCTACAATTGAAATTCATGCACCTATAAGGCATTCAAGGTGAAATAAAGGAATTTGACAGCACATGTCCCTTTGATGCTAAACAGGCAGAAATAAATAAATCATAAATCTGTGTTATCCAGTAATTGGTGTTTGTGTATGATAATCACCACTACAATATCTAGCTCTCAAAACATAAACTGAAGGAAGTTAAGAGCACCTGATAACCATGTGAAAGATGCCCACCATGAGGAAGATCAAGGGCCATTATTCTGTCGTGAGGTTTCAATAATGCAGTATAAACTTGAAAGTTAGCTGGAGAGCCAGATAGGGACTGCACATTGACTGCAAGAAAGGTATTTGGCACTTTTAATAAAGCTGTTGTTCATAGTACAAGTCACTTTAGACTATGCAAATGAAAGCAGTAGTTTTTGTTATTCACACGTGTTTGTTGAGAGAGAGAGAGAGAGTATAAACAAAAGCCTGGTGTAACCTAACTAACAACTTTGTTTATGCAGATCTTATTAGATACTGTACTCTGTGTGTGTGACTGTGTGTGTATCACCAAAAAGACGAAAAATTACAGCTAAAGCCAGAGCTTGGTTATTTTATGGACTGATGACTCTAACTGAAGGCATCACTGAGAAAAACCGCCCCTACGTGATACACACAAATACAGGAATCCAAAGAAAGAGAATTTTAAACAGGCCATATCTTTTTAGTCATTTCACTGGAAGGCCTCTCAGTTATAAGATATGATGCCTCAAATTCACCGAGCAATAGTTTATTTCTATCCGCACAGGCCTAGTAGTTCACTTATATGATTATATCTCCAAACAGATACAACACCAGCATTCCAACAGTTCCAATGTAAAACTGAGGTCCGCCAAAGATAAAAATTACAGGCACTATTCCAACAGTTCCAATGTAAAACTTAGGTCCACCAAAGATAAGGCATTCTATATATACATATATATATATATATATATATATATATAATAAGGGTTATTTGTTTTATTTTAGTAGCATGGATGATAAAGATTATTGTATTCACCTCCCCATTTTGCAGGATCCAACTGAAAAACTTCCAATGCACGCTTCTGACACAGTCTCTCAGCCATGTCGATGTACCTTAAAAAGCCAAACTTTAGTCAATATATTCATGCATGAAAACTATGAGCATCAGCAAATGTGAATTCCAAATTATTACACAACAGCTAAAAATTATGGGAAAAAACGATACAATATAATTACAGTGGATTAACATACTCATTTCCTCCATAGTATCTTGCCCCAGGATACCCTTCACTGTATTTGTTAGTCATTACTGAGCCAACCGCTTGCATAACTGATAAAGATGTAAAATTCTCCGAAGGAATGAGTTCAAGTCCCTACAAGCACAGTTTATCATTTTCTCAATTATAACTAAAAACTCAAATTTTCAATCCAAATAGAGGCAGAAGATACCAACAGTTCTAAAAGAATTGATATTTGAAGCTATAGTGTTGTACCCATAAAAAAAATATTGCATTCCTAAACTATTAGTTTAAGTATGTATATCAATCTACCAAACACTTCAAATGTCACTGAAAATATATATATATATATATATATAATCTAAATATACATATACCTTCCATTGCCTGGCCTTCTCGAGTTCAATGATGTCAGCAATTTCAGGATCGATCTCTTCGAGTGGAGCATTCAATTGCTTCGTCCACTGTATTGAAATTCGTCGAATAAATAAATTTAACAAACAAATATCTCCCAATCATTATCACGAATCATAGATCTTGAAGCTCAAAAACACTAAATTATTTCAGCATATAACCGAAAATATGAGAAAGGGAGATCAATTACAGTAACACGAGAATCTTCTCTATCACGAATAGCTTGATTCGGCAAAGAAGGACTACAATAAGAGATCAAAAACAAAAAATTAGAGATCAAAAAATGAATACATCATGAATGAATGCGCTGATATGAAGAGACCAACCATGAAATAATGTGAGGGAGCGGGATGAGATAGAATACGAAGAGGATTCAATGAGGAGGAAGAAGAAGAGCAGAGCCTTCGTAGCGCCATCGCCATTGCCATCTTCTTCGGTTATTCTGTTTTCTCTCTCCTAATCTTCCAAATCTACTGAATTTGGATGTCTGGAAGTTTTGGTAGGGTGGGTGAAGGAACGAGAGGAGTGTTAGTGGGTTGTTGGGTGATTATGATTTGTCAAGCCTACCAAATTTTTGAAGATCTCAATAATTATGATATTTTAATAAATTAAATTATCTGAATAAAATTGGATCTAAGCTTATAAAACTGTTTGATAATTAAAATTGCTAAAACATCTAAATAATAGTAATTTACGATTTTAACCTTGTAATATACACAATCAAATTATTAAATTTACTCAAAAAATTTAATTATATAATTAAATATTAAATCTAATTTTAAAAATCTATATTTGAATGACCTTCACACAAAAAAATATTAATAAATAATTATATTTACATATATGAAATAAATTATACTTTCAAAATTATCTGATTTTAACAATACAATTCATAATATAACTCAATTAAGTACATAATTTTACTTCATTTTACATAAATAATTATAATTACGTAAGCAGAGATAGAGAAAGGGGGGTTACGGACTTCCGAAGGTCTCATGGCCATACCGAGGAAGGAGAGACCTATATGGAATATATGGAATATGGTCGTAATCTTTAAACAGCTGAAGCCAACGTCGTTGTCGCATATTGAGTTCGTTCTTGGTGAAGAAATATTTGAGGCTTTAGGATGTCATCAATAATGACAACTACGAAATAATCCAAATATTTTTTAAATATTCGATTCATTATGTCCATGAACGCAGAATGGACATTGGTCAATCCAAAAGATATAACTAAAAATTCGTAATGCGCGTATCAAGTTCTAAAGGTAGTCTTTGGAATGTAATCAGTTCTAATCTCTAACTAATGATATCCAGAACGAAAATCAATCTTTGAGAAGAATTGCGCACTTTATAACTGGTCGAACAGGTCATCAATGCAAGGTAGCGGATACCTATTCTTGATGGTGACATGATTCAACTCCCGAAGTCAATACATAGTCACATACTACCGTCTTTCTTCTTTACGAATAAAATAGGAGCACCCCAAGGAGACGTACTAGGACGTATAAAACCGATGTCTAACAACTCCTGTAGTTGGACCTTGAACTCCTGAAGTTCAATAGGAGCCATTCGATATGGGATTTTAGAAATGAGTTTTGTACTGGACTCAAGGTCAATAAAGAATTCAACTTCACATTCTGGGGGTAGACCAGGAAGTTCTTCGAAAAATACATCAAAAAACTCATTAACAATAGAAATATCATTCAAACCTGACATATTCTGGTTTAGATCAGTGACATGGGCTAAGAAAACTTGACATCCGTTTTTCAATAAACGAATAGCTTTATGACTTGAAATAACATTGATTGATTTTAGTGGTTTGGTTGTTTGAATTCGCATAATAGGTTGGTTAGGAATATGAAAACTAACAATCTTACGAAAATAATCAATTTTGGCATACTAAGTGGTCAACCAGTCAATTCCTAAAATCACATCAAATGCAAGTATTTTCAAAGATATAAGATCAACAGGTAGGGTGAGGGTACCAATTTGAATCGAGCAAGATTTGTAAACTGTAGATATAACGAAGGTTTCTTCCAACGGAGTTTCAACAGATAAGTCAAAGTCTAATTTATCAGGAGTCAAGTTCAAACGTTGAGCACAAGCAGGTGAAATAAAAGAATGGGTAGCACCGGTATCTAATAAAGTGTAAACTTCGCAAGAGTTTATTATCAGCTTACCCGTAATAACCTCGTTCGGGTTCCTTGCTTGTTGGGCAGTCACGACAAAAGCTCTTCCAGGAACCACTCACTTTGACTTGTCAGGGATAGCCTTTGGAGTCACCATCCCTACTGGACTTGGTTTCACTACAGGACACACTCGAGCTATGTGCCCTTCCTTTCCACAGTTATAACACACCTTAGATTGTTGTGTGCAATTGGGGCTAATGTGTCCCTCTTGCCCGCATTTATAGCATACGACCGACGGTCGTTCTCCTCCCCTAAAAACAGTTGATGTTGGTGCTGCTGTCGATACTTTCACGTTCTCATTGTTGTACCTTCTCTTCTTGAAATCTCCCCCCGACTCACTTCTTCTATTATCATGGCCACGATTATCACCGGAGTGTTTACCGCTTCTGTGACGCCCCCAGAATAGGTCCATTCAACCCAACCCATTCTGAGTCGCCAAATACATGGTACAGAATTCAAATACAAACTTTATATCATACGGTCGTGCAAAATACGACCACACAACTGTGAGTCTCAATACAAATATGTAGAAAATATTAAGATTCAAACTAAGTCCTCATTACAATTATTATCACACTATTTATCAGAAATAGTGAGGACTACTACTGCTCTAACTTGGACCATCACTCTGTCCCCCGACTAGTTCCCGCAACATTCTCATTTCCTGAAGAGGACAACAGATGAAAAGGGTGAGCTCAACTAGCTCAGTAAAGAATATTATGACTAAGATAATGGAAAATAAATTATCGTTAGCCTTCAATAAATCAGATAAAATATAATGGACAACCAATCTTAGATCAATATTCGCAGCGGAAATAACAAATCATTAGAAGAGTTAAGCAGAGAATGAAGTCTACTATCTTCTATGATTTAAAAGTCCATCATCAATATTTTATCCCTGTAACATCAATCAATATACATCTCGAATCAAATATTCATCTTTGCACTACAGGCCAAAGATATTCATTTGTATCATCAGTGGTCATATTCATCTCAACACCTGTCATCTTTGCACTACAGGCCAAAGATATTCATCAGGTAATCATTCATCTTTGCTCTACAGGCCAAAGATATTCAGTTACATCACCTTTTAGGACTGAGAATGATGAAAAATATTTTAAAAAAACGAATCCAGTGAGATAAAAGACAAAGACTAAGAATTCGTATTTTAGTATATCCAATTCAAAAATACCTCGTAATAATCAATTATGGAGCAAAATTCAAGAATAGAGCTCAAAACTTGGATACAATCAAAGATAGTAACCTTAACAAAACAATTTGGACAAATAGAAGAAAATTTAATTTTTCCGTGAATAGTGCCGTATACGTGAATAGTGTCGTATACATGAATAGTAACCCCGACGAAAAAAGTAAGAATTTCAACATAAAATCCATGACAATATTTCTGTATAATGATATTGAAAAGAATAATATTATTTACGAAAGAAAATAACATCCCTTACCTCAAAAAGATAGTACCTCTGATTGGAATATCGGATATAATACCGAAGGAAATTTGCACTGAATACTAATACTCAAAGTATAGAAATACTCACAAAAATACGCTCGATATTATAGAGAGAGAAAACTTCTGATTCTGGTGTGATTTTCAATTCTAACCTAAGCACCCTATTTATAGGAAAAGCTTAGGATGCCAAAGAAGACTAAAATAATAAAATAATATATTTTAAAAAAATTTCTCCAGCCGCCTCGTGGGAAGGAATCATTCAACAAAAAGTGGGGCCCACCTCCTAGTAAAAAAATATTTATTTTCCGAAACTTCAATAATTCATAACAAATAGCCCCTTTGTCAGAAAAATACAAATTCTATGTCCTTCCATAGGAAATTTAATTCTCTACAACTTTGCAGAAGAAATTTTTTCCAAATTCCAAACATAAATTATCCGAAATCCATAAACAGATGATTTCTCACACCAAAATATTGATAAAAACTCACCAGCGCCAATTCCTTCTTTAATATCCACAAAATAAATATTTCCTTATCATATAAATCAATAGTTAATTATTCACAAATAATATTATAGAATTACAATATTAACAACCAGGTCGTTCCCAGGACAGAGGGGGCCTTCCGATAAGGACTTCTCCTTACTGGCGCGCAATTAAATAACCCCTCCTAGACAGAACTTTCTTAGACATTGTCAATAATGCTATCTAATAATATTATTCAAATAATATGAATTATTGAGTTGATAACGTGAAATACTGTGCAACGACAATTATTGAATCAATACTACAAAATATCAACTGTAGCCATTATTGAATCAATCATATAAAATGGCAACGTAGCAATTATTGAGTCAATAAAATATCAATGTAACAATTATTGAGTCAATAATATAAAATATCAACGTAGCAATTATTGAGTCAATAATATAAAATATTGAACAGTAATTACTGTAACAATAATTGAGTAATGGCTTCTCACGAAAAACTCAATAATTCAAAATACTGTGCAATACCGTGTGCTACTATGCAACACCGTGTATCACTGTATTTTAACCACCGGGTATTTCAACAGTACTAACGGTAACAACTACGCCGTTATCTTGTAAAAAAGTTATTTCTGTCGCTTTCTATATCCGACAGTTATTCCGTTGTGGGGGCCCACAAATAGCTGCGCCGTCGTACGAATATTCCCCGACAACAAGAATATTCCACGACCAAACGAATATTCCCCGACAACAAGAATATTTTATAACCACTTGCTCATTTTAAAAATGTTTGCACATTTCACCCATAACTTTCATATTTATCAAAACAACACCTTACTGTTTCGAAATAATATATAAAGAAAATTAAATCTTTATTCATAAAAGTTGGGGTCTTACAACCTCCCCTCCTTATGAAATTTCGTCCTCGAAATTGACGTACGTACCTGGTATGTCGAAAAGGTGAGGATATCTCGTTTTCATTTTCGATTCCAACTCCCAGGTCATTTCCTCAATAGCCTGGTTTCTCCACAAAACTTTAACTTGAGGTATAATTTTCGAGCGTAGGACATGCTCCTTCCTATCCAAGATCTTGACAGGTACCTCCTCGTACGTTAAATCTTCGGCTATCTCGTCTGGTTCTAACTCAATAATGCGGTTTGGATCCTTCACATATTTACGTAACACGGATATGTGAAACACGTTATGAACACGAGACATGCTTGGAGGTAAAGCGAGTCTATAAGCCACATTTCCTATTCGGTCAAGAATCTCAAATGGACCAATGAATCGTGGGTTGAGCTTTCCTCTCTTCCCAAACCTCGTAACTCCCTTCCATGGAGCAATACGTAATAACACATGGTCTCCAACGTTAAATTCCACGTCCTTTCGATGAAGATCCGCATAACTCTTTTGTCGATCTTGTGCGGTTTGTATACGTTGTCGAATCATTTGGATCTTTTCTGTAGTCATACGTACTAACTCCGGTCCCAACAATGTTGTTTCACCCACCTCGTTCCAACATACTGGAGAGCGACACTTTCTCCCATACAACGCTTCGAATGGAGCTACGCCTATACTTGCCTGATAACTGTTGTTATAGGAGAATTCCACCAATGGTAAGTACTTATCCCAACTCCCTTTGAAGTCTAGAACACAAAGTCTCAATAGATCTTCAAGAGTTTGGATAGTCCTTTCCGATTGTCCGTCTGTTTGAGGATGATAAGCCGAACTGAATCGTAAATCCGTACCCATAGCTTTCTGCAAACTGATCCAAAATCGTGAAGTAAATCCGGGGTCACGATCCGAAACTATGGATACTGGCATGCCATGCAACCTCACAATCTCATTCACGTACATATGAGCAAGACGTTCAAGAGAATAAGTCTCTCGTATCGGCAAGAAATGAGCAGACTTGGTTAATCTATCAACAATAACCCAAATCGCATCTAAGCCTTGAGAAACCTTGGGAAGACCCGTAACGAAATCCATCGTAATGTGTTCCCACTTCCATTTCGGAATCTCCAGTGGTTGCAATGGACCCTTCGGCACTTGATGCTCCGCCTTTACACGTTGACAAATTAAACATCTCGAGATGAACTCCGCGATCTCTCTCTTCATATTGCCCCACCAAAATGTATGTCGAAGATCACGATACATTTTAGTACTCCCAGGATGGATTGCAAACGGTGTGTTGTGTGCCTCCATCATGATTCTATACTTCAAGTCGGAATCGTTAGGAACACAAAATCTGGAGTTAACTCGAAGTATTCCATCTTCATCGATTCTCGCTTCTGGAATTGCACCTTCTTGCACCTTCTTCTTCATCTTCATCAGCTCCGCATCCGTAGCTTGAGCAGCTTTAACTTTATCAATCAAAGCTGGTTCTACACGTATACTTGACATCATCGCACTCGTTCCCACATATGATCTTCTACTCAACGCGTCAGCTACCACGTTCGCTTTTCCAGGATGGTATTGGATAGTATGATCCTAATCTTTCAACAGCTCAAGCCAACGTCGTTGCCGCATGTTGAGTTCCTTCTGAGTGAAGAAATATTTAAGGCTCTTATGATCCGTATAAATCTCCACTTTCTCTCCGTACAAGTAATGTCTCCAGATCTTCAACGCGAAAACTACTGCTGCCAACTCTAGATCATGAGTAAGATAATTCCTCTCATATTCTTTGAGTTGTCGCGAGGCATAGGCTATGACTTTCCCATGTTGCATGAGAACACATCCTAACCCTTTGTCCGAAGCATCGCTGTAAATAACAAATCCATCCGAACCAGATGGTATTGTCAGAACAGGTGCCGAGATAAGTCTCCTCTTGAGCTCTTGGAAGCTCTTCTCGCATTCCTCTCTCTAAACGAATTTCATATCTTTCCGAGTCAACTGAGTTAATGGAGTAGCGATTCGAGAAAATCCCTCTACGAATCTCCGATAATAACCAGCTAAGCCCAGAAAGCTTCGTACTTCGGTCACCGACTTAGGTTGCTCCCAGATTTGTATTGCTTTAATCTTCGCCGGGTCCACAGATACTCCACGTTTCGATACCACGTGCCCAAGGAATGCTACTTCCTCAAGCCAAAACTCGCATTTCTTCAGCTTAGCATATAGCTTGTTCTCACGAAGCTTTTGAAGTACTAACTTCAAATGGTGTTCATGATCTTCACGGCTTTTAGAATAGATGAGAATGTCATCAATAAAGACAACAACGAATTGATCTAAATACTCCTTAAATACACGGTTCATCATATCCATGAAAGCAGCAGGAGCATTAGTCAATCCAAAAGACATGACTAAGAACTCATAATGCCCGTACCGTGTTCTAAAAGCAGTCTTTGGAATATCCTCAGTTTTAATCTTCAACTGATGATATCCAGAACGAAGATCGATCTTTGAAAAGAATTGCGCTCCTTGCAACTGGTCGAACAGGTCATCAATACGAGGTAACGGATACCTATTCTTGATGGTGACATGGTTCAACTCCCGATGGTCAATGCAAAGTCGCATACTACCGTCTTTCTTCTTTACGAATAAAACAGGAGCACCCCAAGGAGACGTACTAGGACGAATAAAACCGATGTCTAACAACTCTTGTAATTGAACCTTTAACTCCTGAAGTTCAATAGGAGCCATTCGATATGGGGTTTTAGAAATGGGCTTTGTACCGGGCTCAAGGTCAATAAAGAATTCAACTTCACGTTTTGGGGGTAGACCGGGAAGTTCTTCGGGAAATACATCAGGAAACTCATTAACAACGGAAATATCATTCAAATCTGATGTATTCTGATTTAGATCAGTGACATGAGCTAAGAAAGCTTGACATCCATTTTTCAATAAACGAATAGCCTTGGGATTTGAAATTATATTGACTGATTTTAGTGGTTTGGTGGTTTGAATTCGTACAACAGGTTGATTAGGAATATGAAAACTAACAACCTTACGAAAACAATCAATTTTGGCATGGTAAGTGGTTAACCAGTCAATTCCTAAAATCACGTCAAATGCAAGTATTTTCAAAGATATAAGATCAACAGGTAAGGTAAGGGTACCAATCTAAATCAAGCAAGATTTGTAAACTGTAGATGTAACAAAGGTTTCTCCTAACGGAGTTTCAACAGATAAGTCAAAGTCTAATTTATCAGAAGTCAAGTTCAAACGTTGAGCACAAGCAGGTGAAATAAAAGAATGGGTAGCACCGGTATCTAACAAGGTGTAAACTTTGCAAGAGTTTATGATCAGCTTACCCGTAATCACCTCGTGTGAATTCCTCGCGTTTTGGGCTGTCACGACAAACGCTCTTCCAGGAATCACCGACTTTGACTTGTCTGCAACCGCCTTTGGAATCACCACCCCCGCTGAACTTGGTTTCGCAACAGGACAATCTCGAGCTATATGTCCTTCTTTTCCACAGTTATAGCATCCTTTGAACTGTTATAGGCAGTTTGGGCTGATATGTCCCTCTTTCCAGCATTTAAAGCATACGACCGGTGGTCGTCCCCCTCCCCTCGAAACAGTTGATGCTGGTGCTGATGTTGACATCTTCGCGTTCTCATTGTTGTACCTTCTCTTCTTGAAATCTCCTTCCGATTCGCTTCTTCTACTATCATGGCCACGATAACCACCGGAGTGGTTACCGCTTCTGTCATACTTTCCTCCTCGCTGGTTGTCATTGCTCCGATGACTGCTGCCACCGGTACGACCTTGGTTGTGGTCCCTCGGTTGAACATAATCATTATCTCGTTCTAATAACTGGGCCCTATTTACTACATCCGAATATAAAGAAAATTTATGAGAAATGAGGTATGGACGTATTTCGGGTTTCAAACCTCTTAGAAACATCCGCGTCATACGTTCCTCATTCTCCACCAAATGAGGTGCAAACCTGGACAGCTCCGCGAACTTAGCCTCGTACTGGGATACCGTCATGTTATTTTATTCGAGTCTAATAAATTCTACTTCCTTCATATGACGAATACTTTCAGGAAAGTACTTGTCATTAAACAGTTTTTGGAACGCTTCCCAAGACATCTTGAGTGCGGTAGGCTGGGTACGCTTCACGGATTCCCACCAGTAATCTGCCTTTCCACGGAACATAAACGTGGCAAATGGAACCTTCTGTTCCTCTGTACATCCCAAGACATCAAATATCTTGGTAATTTGTTTAATCCACGTCTCCTCCTTGATCGGATCTGGCTTTCCCAGAAACTCTGGTGGTCCCAATTCTTTGAACTGCTTGGCAGTAACAATTCGCGAGTTCTTATTATCGCCACCTATATGTTGCACACGAGTCTCCCTCGTCTGGTTTTGCATAAACTGCAAAAAACTTCTAAACATCTCATCGTTTATCGTCTGACCAGCGTTATTTTCAGGATGAACATTGCCTTCTTGTTGCACGTTCTCCTAGTTAACGATTAAAGGTGTCTCCACGGTCTAATTCACTTCGTTGTTAACATTCTCAGCTGCCATTCTCAAATACTGCCATAAAACAAGGGTTAATTAAACAAATCAACATATCACATATTAACCCTATGCTCCGACTGACCAATTAAATACCACATAAGCTTAGGTAGGACACACTAGCGAAGGATTTACTCGTCTCTCCCCTCCTAGTTCTATTCCCCGATCTTCGCCAAAGATCATATCCCTAAGCTCTGATACCAACTGTGACGCCCCCAGAATAGGTCCATTCAACCCAACCCATTCTGAGTCGCCAAATACATGGTACAGAATTCAAATACAAACTTTATATCATACGGTCGTGCAAAATACGACCACACAACTGTGAGTCTCAATACAAATATGTAGAAAATATTAAGATTCAAACTAAGTCCTCATTACAATTATTATCACACTATTTATCAGAAATAGTGAGGACTACTACTGCTCTAACTTGGACCATCACTCTGTCCCCCGACTAGTTCCCGCAACATTCTCATTTCCTGAAGAGGACAACAGATGAAAAGGGTGAGCTCAACTAGCTCAGTAAAGAATATTATGACTAAGATAATGGAAAATAAATTATCGTTAGCCTTCAATAAATCAGATAAAATATAATGGACAACCAATCTTAGATCAATATTCGCAGCGGAAATAACAAATCATTAGAAGAGTTAAGCAGAGAATGAAGTCTACTATCTTCTATGATTTAAAAGTCCATCATCAATATTTTATCCCTGTAACATCAATCAATATACATCTCGAATCAAATATTCATCTTTGCACTACAGGCCAAAGATATTCATTTGTATCATCAGTGGTCATATTCATCTCAACACCTGTCATCTTTGCACTACAGGCCAAAGATATTCATCAGGTAATCATTCATCTTTGCTCTACAGGCCAAAGATATTCATCAAGTAATCATTCATCTTTGCTCTACAGGCCAAAGATATTCAGTTACATCACCTTTTAAGACTGAGAATGATTGAAAATATTTTTAAAAAACGAATCCAGTGAGATAAAAGACAAAGACTAAGGATTCGTATTTTAGTATATCCAATTCAAAAATACCTCGTAATAATCAATTATGGAGCAAAATTCAAGAATAGAGCTCAAAACTTGGATACAATCAAAGATAGTAACCTTAACAAAACAATTTGGACAAATAGAAGAAAATTTAATTTTTCCGTGAATAGTGCCGTATACGTGAATAGTGCCGTATACGTGAATAGTAACCCCGACGGAAAAAGTAAGAATTTCAACATAAAATCCATGACAATATTTCTGTATAATGATATTGAAAAGAATAATATCATTTACGAAAGAAAATAACATCCCTTACCTCAAAAAGATAGTACCTCTGATTGGAATATCGGATATAATACCGAAGAAAATTTGCACTGAATATTAATACTCAAAGTATAGAAATACTCACAAAAATACGCTCGATATTATAGAGAGAGAAAACTTCTGATTCTGGTGTGATTTTCAATTCTAACCTAAGCACCCTATTTATAGGAAAAGCTTAGGATGCCAAAGAAGACTAAAATAATAAAATAATATATTTTAAAAAAATTTCTCCAGCCGCCTCGTGGGAAGGAATCATTCAACAAAAAGTGGGGCCCACCTCCTAGTAAAAAAATATTTATTTTCCGAAACTTCAATAATTCATAACAAATAGCCCCTTTGTCAGAAAAATACAAATTCTATGTCCTTCCATAGGAAATTTAATTCTCTACAACTTTGCAGAAGAAATTTTTTCCAAATTCCAAACATAAATTATCCGAAATTCATAAACGGATGATTTCTCACACCAAAATATTGATAAAAACTCACCAGCGTCAATTCTTTCTTTAATATCCACAAAATAAATATTTCCTTATCATATAAATCAATAGTTAATTATTCACAAATAATATTATAGAACTACAATATTAACAACCAGGTCGTTCCCAGGACAGAGGGGGCCTTCCGATAAGGACTTCTCCTTACTGGCGCGCAATTAAATAACCCCTCCTAGACAGAACTTCCTTAGACATTGTCAATAATGCTATCTAATAATATTATTCAAATAATATGAATTATTGAGTTGATAACGTGAAATACTGTGCAACGACAATTATTGAATCAATACTACAAAATATCAACTGTAGCCATTATTGAATCAATCATATAAAATGGCAACGTAGCAATTATTGAGTCAATAAAATATCAATGTAACAATTATTGAGTCAATAATATAAAATATCAACGTAGCAATTATTGAGTCAATAATATAAAATATTGAACAGTAATTACTGTAACAATAATTGAGTAATGGCTTCTCACGAAAGACTCAATAATTCGAAATACTGTGCAATACCGTGTGCTACTATGCAACACCTTGTATCACTGTATTTTAACCACCGGGTATTTCAACAGTACTAACGGTAACAACTACGTCGTTATCTTGTAAAAAAGTTATTTCTGTCGCTTTCTATATCCGACAGTTATTCCGTTGTGGGGGCCCACAAATAGCTGCGCCGTCGTACGAATATTCCCCGACAACAAGAATATTCCACGACCAAACGAATATTCCCCGACAACAAGAATATTTTATAACCACTTGCTCATTTTAAAAATGTTTGCACATTTCACCCATAACTTTCATATTTATCAAAACAACACCTTACTGTTTCGAAATAATTTATAAAGAAAATTAAATCTTTATTCATAAAAGTTGGGGTCTTACAGCTTCTGTCATGATACTTTCCTCCTTGCTGGTTGTCATTGTTCCGATAACTGCTGCCTCCGGTACGACTTTGGTTGTTGTCCCTTGGTTGAACATAATCATTATCTCGTTCTAATAACTGGGCCCTGTTCACTACATCCGAAATAGAGAAAATTTGTGAGAAATGAGGTATTGACGAATCTCGGGTTTCAAACTTCTCAGAAACATCCGCGTCATACGTTCCTCATTCTCCACCAAATGAGGTGCAAATCGGGATAACTCCGCGAACTTAGCCTCGTACTGGGACACAGTCATGTTGTTCTATTTTAGTCTGATAAACTCTACCTCTTTCATGTGACGAATACTTTCTGGAAAGTACTTGTCATTGAACAGTTTCTGAAACGCCCCCCAAGTCATCTTGAGTGTGGCAGGCTGGGTACGCTTCACAGATTCTCACCAGTAATCTGCCTCTCCACGGAACATAAAGGTGGCAAATGGAACCTTCTGTTCCTCCGTGCATCCTAAGACATCAAATATCTTGGTAATTTGCTTAATTCAATTTTCTGCCTTGATTGGATCTAGCTTTCCCTGAAACTCTGGTGGTCCCAACTCTTTAAACTGCTTGGCAGTGACAAGCCGCGAGTTATTATTTCCACCAGTATTATGAACACGAGTCTCCCTCGTCTGGTTTTGCATGAACTGCAAAAAGCTTCTAAACATCCCATCATTTATCATTTTTTCGGTAGGATTGTTTACAGGAGGAATATAGCCTTCCTGTTGCACGTTCTCCTCGTTGGTGATTAAAGGTGTCTCAACAGTCTCATTTACTCCATTGTTTAAATTTTCAACTGTCATTCTCAAATATTGCCACAAAACAAGGGTTAATCAAACAAATTAACATATCACATATTAACCCTATGTTCCAACCGACCAATTAAATAACAATTAACCTTAGGTAGGACACACTAGCGAAGGTTTTACTCGTCTCTCCCCTCCAAGTTTTATTCCCAGATCTCCGCCAGAGATCATATCCCTAAGCTCTGATACCAACTGTGACGCCCCCAAAATAGGTTAAATACTCAACCCATTTTGAGTCGCCAAATACACTAAACAAAATTCAAATACAATCTTTCATATCACACGGTCGTGCAAAATACGACCACACAATTGTGAGTGTCAATACAGATATGTAGAAAATATTAACGTTCAAACTAAGTCCTCATTACATTTATTATCATACTATTTTAAATTAAAAAAAAATAGTGAGGACTTCTACAGCTCTAACTCGGACCATCACTCCATTCCCCGACTAGTACCCGCGATATTCTCATTTCCTAAAGAGAACAATGGAAGAAAAGGGTGAGTTCAACTAGCCCAATAAAGAATATTATGACTAAGATAATGAAAAACAAATTATCGTTATCCTTCAATAAATCAGATAAAATATTATGGACAACAAGTTTTAGATCAATATTCGCAGCGGAAATAACAATTCATTAGAAGAGTTAAGTAGAGAATGATGTCTACTATCTTCTTTGATTTAAAAGTCCATTATCAATATTTTATCCCTGTAACATCAATCAATATACATCTCGAATTAAATATCCATCTTTACACTACGGGCCAAAGATATTCATTTGTGTCATCAGTTGGTCATGTTTATCTCAACACCTGTCCATCTTTGCACTACGGGCCAAAGATATTCATCAGGTAATCATTCATCTTTGCACTACAGGCCAAAGATATTCATCACGTAATTATTCATCTTTGCACTACAGGCCAACGATATTCAGTTATATCACCATTTAGAACTGAGGATGATGAAAAATAATACGAATAATGGATCCAGTGAGATAAAGGACAAATATTAGAAAATTTATCCAGAGTTCAAAAATGAAGATCAAAACCTGGATCCAATCAAAGATAATTTGGAAGAATTTTTTTTTGCCGTGAATAGTACCTTGTGAATAGTAACTCGTGAATAGTAACTAGACATGAAAAGATAAAAATTTCACAAGAAAGTTCAGACCAATATTCTAGTGAAATAATATTAGATGAAGCGCAAAACTCAAGTAATATCTGATCATTTCAGGAATTATAGAAGCAATACTTACCGTAGTAAGTTTAGAGTTAGGAATCTGAAATGAAACAATATACGAAACTACAACTGGATTTTCACCGGTCTGGCGGTAGTCCGCTCAGAAAGATTATTTTCATAATTTAATAACAACTGAATGCGAAGGGTTATTCACCAAGCATGCGTTAGTCCGCGTAGACAGGTTATTCCCACAGAATAATAAAAAATAGAATAACAACATGATTTCACCATGCATGCGGTAGTCCGCGTAGACAGGTTATTCCAACAGAATAATAAAGAATGGAATAACAACCCATACGAGTATTGAAAAAAAATAACTCTCTTCATGAATACGAAAGATATAATACCCCTTACCTTAAAATTTAGAGACTGCACTAGCGTAATAGCAGAATACTCTTCATCTTTCTCTCTTATTCTCTCTATACTTTCTCTCTCTATAGCTTTAGTGAATTGGTGAGAAATAATGAAGAAATGAGCTTCTATTTATAGGCTCGGCAAAGTAAGGGTAAAATAGTTTTTTCGCCATAATTTATGACATAATCGCTTACATCATCGATCTATAACATCATTGCTTCCCTCATCGCTCCGATGACATCATTGCTTACCTCATCACTCCGATGACATCATTGTTTGCATCATAAGAGTTCAAATTCAATTTGCACTCTTCCACCTCGTTTAACTTTTATACCATGAATTTACTATAATAATGTTACCATTCTAATCATACTATTATATAATCACATCATACTACTATAATATAATATTATAATAATATATTTGAATGAATTATTTTATCGGACAAGATAAAATACCAACTTTCAATAAAGATCACATGTTAAAAATTTCACCGTTTAAATTCACATTGAATAAATATTTCCTTATCATATATATCAAAAATTAATTATTCACGAATAATATTACAGAACTACAATACTGACAATCAGGTCGTTCCTAGAAAAGAGGGGGCCTTCCGATAAGAATTTCTCCTTACTGGCGCGTAATTAATCAACCCCTTTCCTAGACAGAACTTCCTTAGACATTGTCAATAATGCTATCTAATAATATTATTCAAATAATATAAATTATTGATTTGATAATTTAAAATAATGTGCAATGACAATTATTGAATCAATAATATAAAATAGCAAAGTAGCACTTATTGATATAAAATATCAACGTAGCAAATATTGAACCAATAAAATATTATGCAATTATTAAATCAATAATATAAAATATTGAACAGTAATTACTGTAACAATAATTGAGTAAGTGTCTTCCTACGTAAGAATCAATAATTTGAAATACTATGCAATACCGTGCAACACCGCGTATTACTGTATTTTAACCACCGGGCAGTACTAACGGTAACAGTTTTACCGTTATTTTTTATAAAAAGGTTATTTCTGTCGCTTTCTATATCCGACATTCATTCCGTTGTGGGGTCCACCAATAACTGCACCGTCGTACAAATATTCTCCAACAAAAAGAATATTCCTCGACCAAACGAATATTCCCCGACACAACGAATATTTTCTAACCACTTGCTTACTTTGTAAACTTTGCACATTTCACCCATAACTTATCACATTTATCAAATCAACAACTTACTATTTTAAAATAAAATATAAAGAAAATTAAATCTTATTCATAAAATTTGGGGTCTTACATGATGAGCAGTGTTTCCCAGACTTCCTTGGCAGTTTTGTAGTTATCGACGTTCTCAAACAGATTATCTTCTAAAGACTGGAGCAAAATGTTCTTAGCCTTTTTGTCTAGCTGGACATCTTTATTCTCTTTTTCAGTCCATTCTGCTTTGACCTTGACCACCACTTTGTTTGGATATTCTGGAGTTGGTGCAAGCCTTGTTGGAATATAGGGCCCATTCAGAACGGTTTCAAATAGATCACCATTTATTGAATCCATGTAGGCTTGCAGTCGAACTTTCTAATTGGCAAATTTGTCTATGTTGCACATTGGTGGCTTGCTGCCTCCACCGGTCTTGGTCTCGCTTATCAGATGTGCCATTGGATCTACTCAAGCTTTGTAGGCTAGTTGAGAGAACCTGAACTGATACCAATTGTTAGTTCCCAGAGGCACAATAGTTATCTAGAAGGGGGTTGAATAGATATTTTAAAACTTTTTCTTTATCAAAATATTTGTCAGTATTTATTAAACTGACTGCAGCGGAATATATGTTTATTCCCCTTAAGATAATGCAATAATGGTTTGATAAGCAATTATGGCAGTTATAACAGATATAGCAGTTATAGCAGTTAATGAGACACAGTGATTTTAAGTGGTTCAGAGCACTCAAGGCTCCTAGTCCACTCTTCTACTCCACGAGTAGGAAATCTACTAAGGATGTCTTTACAACTTTGAATCACTTAGATTCCTTCAAGATCAACAATCTTGGAACTTCTCTAGTTCACTTAGAACTCTTCAAGTCCAGCAGACTTGGTACACTTAGTTTGAGAGTTGTATTCTGGGGTGTGCTACTCAGTTGCAATTAAGCATCAGTTCTGAAGAACTGAGTAGCGAAGCAAGTTTTTCTTCAGGATCGTAGAGTTTGGACGTTGAGTGTTCTTGAGCTTTTTTGTTCTTTGCTTGATTACTTGCTTAGGCTGAATCCTTGTCTGATTTGCTTATGAAGGAGCCTTCAAAATATTTCTGTTTGAAAGCATCCGTTGCAGCATTAAATGCTTCAGACGTTTCTGAGCACTGATGTTGACTTCTTGCAAATCTGTTGTCCAGCCGTCTGGCCCATTGACACAGCA
Organism: Panax stipuleanatus; assembly: GCA_020205555.1. NCBI lineage: Eukaryota > Viridiplantae > Streptophyta > Magnoliopsida > Apiales > Araliaceae > Panax > Panax stipuleanatus. The sequence continues at coordinate 129,229,882 of CM035122.1, read as the reverse complement.
GGCTGATTTCTCACCTAACACCTGAAAAGGTGTTTTCAGCAAGCATGTAGTCCTTTCCTTAGCTTCTTTAATACGCTTCTTCGATTCATACTAAGGATGAATGTAGGATCATTGGGACTATCAAATTGTCAACGTCTATAAGCCTTTCCTTATTTGTTGCTCTTTCTCCTTCATCAAAAAGATGAACTTTGATGCTGACAGGAGGGTTACCACGATCGTGGTCTTTGAACCATGATCGTTGTGTGTTGGTTTGCACAGACTAGACTCAGTCTTGATCGTAGAGAATACTACGATTTCTCTTAAGCTCTTTGATAGACTACAATTTCCACTTGCTTGTCTTGCAGACTTCATTCTTTCGAGAGCACACTGCGATTCTTGACTTGGCTCGGCAAGCGCTCGGATCATCTCCACGATTCTGAGTGTGGCTGTCAAGACAGACTACGATCTTTGGACATATTCATTGAAGCTCCATGATACTGCCTTGGCTTCTGCAAATTGGCTTTGGCAGACTACGATTCTGTCAAGGCCTAACATTTACAGCTCAAAATAGATCAACCTAACAGTTTTGATCTCTTTTCTATACATTCATTTACAGAATGATAAACATTAAAGCACAGATCATGTGACACCCCCGAATCTGGGTCCTCTGACCCCGGTCCGGTCGTCACGAAATAATACTAAACATCCACCTCTAAATAACATACGATAACTAAAATGCGGAATATAATAAACGTACGTCGTTCATTCAAAAGGTGTTACTAGTCCCAAGATTCGATAACCTTAAATACAAACATACAAACATACCCTAGAATAGTCATTAGGGTTCATATTTCATAACAATAATTAATTAAACATAAAAATAAAGTCTGCTCCTTGCAAACTAATCCTACATCTTCCCTTTACCCTTGTCCTTCCCTGAAGTCTCGGGCTTAACTGCAATATAAGTCATGATATAGCAAGAATGAGCAACAAGTTTGCTCAGCAAGTTTAAGTACAACAATAAAGGATATATCATGATGAATTCATCAATATGAATATCAAAAGCAAGAATAATGATTACTTTTAGAATAACTGATAGTCAAGTAGACTTTTGAACTATACAACTCCAACAGAATCAATAGCTGATTGACCCTTTGGTTACTGGCTACAGAATAAGTACTTGAGGGGATCAGCCTCGCGTACGCCATGTATATGCATAACATTCAACTCTGCTGTTTGTATCTTTATACTAGATACCTGGGGTACTCCCCTATATATACAAGGGGTGTTCTTTCAGTCTAAGAATCCTTACCATCAATTGGTTTGGATAACTTTTATAAAAATTTTATACAATTGTCTGACCGAACAAGGGTTCAGACTTTATCTGACGCAGTTTAAGAATTATAGAACTTTAAATAATGTACAAGTCCAAGACTGTACGAAATCAAGTGCACCAAGTGCGAATAACAATAATATCGATGTGGAATAATTGTAAAGTAATTAAACCACCTATTAGCATGCTTGGAAATAAAGTTCAAGCTTTAAATAATTAACTGTCAATACGATAATAACCTGCTCAATACAATATGAGAAAGATAGGAACTTGTACAAATAAGAATTAAAGAACTTGCACAACCAAATAGTGAAGTTCGGAGACTTGCCTGATTGCTCAGCTACAATTAAGTTCTAGCTTTAATTAAATCTCGCTGAAATAACCTAACATTAATAAGTCGGTATTCCAATTAGCATGTGTAAACTAATACGAGTCTACACTTACAAGAATCTGCTTATCATATCAATCTATCCATAATTCACGTAAGTCAATCTAATCATGTCATAGATTTAATAACTTTAGATTATCTAGTTTCTATGCATCAATATAGACTTAAACACATAATACTTCAAGTTACTTATATTTAATCAACATACATGTTTTATGATTATAATTTTTGAAAACCTAGCATGCTCAACCTAATCCTAGTTTAAAGTCATATGCTCTCATGTCGGTAATTTGTATACTTTACATAATACAAGTTCATGCTTCATGTTATCACATAACAAGGTTAAACATAACATGCATGCTCATGCGTATACTATACATGTATACTTTAATCCACCTATTTCATGCCTTAGAAATTCATTTTCTATGAATACGTGCATATGTGAAATCTATACGTTAACTCAACGAGGTCCATGTTAATATGCTTATAGGCATAACGAACTCTAATGTACATGCTTGTATGATCAATACGTAATCCACATGGTGATCGATGATATAATCTTTCACGTTCTAAGCTTTTCGTTGAAAAAATCACACTAAGCCAATAAGGTATCATAATACATGTTAAGTGCCTTGTGCTCATAACTCGTATGTCTTAGGACTCATATATAAACCATATATATGCTCTCAAGTAGTCAGAATCTAAAAGATATTAACCTTAGCCAAGTTCACTTTGAAAGTTCTTAAGTTTCTTATTTCAAAATCGCTAGAATCTTGCTATCACGTATGCTAGTGTGTGAACACACTTTAGACTCGCATTTCATGACAATATAAACCACATTATTGTGTTTACAAAATCAGAATGTTCGCGTGATACGTCCATGACAAGGTTTACTTTTGAATTACAAGTTTCCCTTTTTAAAACATATGGTCATGGCATATACGTTTAGCATCAACGAATACATACTTATATCATGTTATTGTACTAATATCTACATTTAAATCATGTTCACAAGCTTGTTTCAATGGTATATCACATGTTAGTATATCACAGCAGCTTAACAGAAGCAGAAAACAAAAATTGGCCACAGGAACCTGCGCAGCTGCGCAGGCACCAGGTATAAACCCGGCGCAGCTGCGCCGGTGTCCGGCCAATCCAAGAGCAGGTTGTGGCGCAGCTGCGCAGGCTGTCGGCCAGACCAGAAGCTAAACTGCTTTGGCAGTTCTGCAAATCCAACTTAGAAAACAATTACGAAATTTGTTTCTATCATGACATATTGCAATTCTAACATATTAAGAAGTTTGTATAACACTTATCAACATATCCCAAATCAATTATCAACAATTACATGCTTAATTCCAATAATCAAAGATTAAGAATTTTACAGAAATTGAAATGGAGTTATACCTCTGTAAATGAAAACTAAACTTGCTGCTATCTCTCACTCTCTCAATAAAATTGTTCTACTTACCAATATCACAGCAATTGTAAATGAGAAGGAGGAAGCTCATTATATAGATAATTTAATAACTAGTTAATGCAATTCTCCTTCAAATCAATTCAAAGGATTGCAAGAATGTATAATGGATAAGAAGAAGTTGGTGAGAGTTGGTGATTCCACTCATGAATCCCACTCCCCATCTCATGATTATGGCTATGTTTGTTGAATTTGAGAGAGAAATATAGAGTGTAGCTAGCTTTGTTTGTTCACGTGAGAAGAAGTTGGGCTCTTATTATGGGACAATGTAAACTCAGCACTTGCTAATACACTAAGTTGTATACTATATATATACAAATAGTATATACCTAAGTTATACAATTAAATGGGTGCTACAATGTTATTTCTTACTTACAAGGTATCAAGTAGTGTATATACATATAATCCATGTACATTTTCTATTAACACCAAATATAATATAATTGTGTATTGCTCATTATTTATTACCATAACTGTTATTATTATAATCCTAATAACTTAATGAAATCATTATCAATTAATAATGTTTATTTATATTACTATATGTTGATGAGGCATACATGAATGTTTACTTACACCCTTCAAGTCACATCAGAAATGTTATCATGCAATTCACATGAATGTAGTAAAGCTTACTATATAGTCTATATATATAATATTCACCACAATAATATGTCACATTGCATTATGTATAATATAGATAGCTACCATATAGTAAAGGTTTAGTATCGCATGCTTGTGTATAACAGTAAATCAAGTAAATATAATAATATTATATTATCAGTTCTCTTACTCATTAATTATTATTTATTCATAATAATAATTAAACAACACATTATCGATTAATTAATCATAATTAAAATTAATCAATAGGTTCAAATCTTGCCACTATATTCAAATAAATTGAATATTTAATTGTTAATAATCCTATCAATTTTCTGATATTAAAGTCTCAGGGCTAGTCCACTAATTTAAATAAACCATTAGTGACTTCCTTAATTATTTCACAAATTCACATAACCATATAAGGTTTAAATAAACTCACAAAACTAACTCGTTAAAATTAAATCACATATTTAATAAATAAGGAGTTTAAAATTCATGGTCGTTACAGATCAACCTAACAATTTTTGATATATCATCTAAGTCCTTGTACATATGTTCTTTGAAGGACTTTACTCTTAAGCATTTATGTTTACTTTTAACATCAAATTTGAATATGTAATTCCCAACAGAAGGGCCTCCTTTTCTTCTTTTTCGCCATTGGAAGTTATAAGCTTTCTCTTATTTTTGTTCTTTCTCTTTATGCTTTAGTCTTCTGGATTAAGATCAGCCATTGTTAATGTTTGAGAGAGCTCCAAGAAGAGAGAAGAGATCTCATCCTCTTACCCGGCCACCGCACTCCACCTCTACACCTGTAGTTGGTAACCAAACCTTCATACCAAACCTGCAATATTTTCACCTCCACACCTGCAGTTTTTTCATAATGCAGTTGGTAACTAAACCTTCATACCAAGGTAACCAAACCTTTATACCAAGGTAACCAATCTACCTCCACACCTGTAATTTTTTCATAGTGCAGTTGGTAACCAAACCTTCATACAAAGGTAACCAATTAATTATAAAAATTTAAGAACAGAAGGTAATGTATGTATAATCAATTTTATAGTGATGGTAATGTATGTATGATTAATTTATTTTTTTTAACAGAAGGTACAGATGGTATCCAAAATGTCATGTAAGAGTTTCCATTTATGTAGCTGTTGGTTACTTATAAATAACCTTTTTAAAAAAATTATTTTGAATATGATGCAGTTGGTAGCCAAACCTTCATACAAAGGTAACCATTTTAGTTTTTGTGGGTAACCAAATAGTCATAAAAAAAATTCAGAACAGTAAGAGTTACATCTATTTGTTTTCAAAATTATGTTTGTAGGGCGAATCTTCTCCTTCTTTTCATTGGCGTTTTGGACAACGGTTTCGAGTTCTTAAAGAGTAGCGGCGACACAACCAAGGACGGCGGCAGAGGACGATGATGAAGGGGAGGAGAGAGGAGACGATGAAGGAGATGAAGAGAATGGGCAGTGAGGGAGATGAAGATTAAGATGAGTCAGGTTCTAAGGAGAGAGAAGATAATTTTTGATTTTTTTCTCCTTTTGATTTGAATTATGGATTTGTTTCGGTTGTTAAATCCCAAAGATTTTGTAACTGCCGTATATGGCGGTTACTTCTCCTTGATTTTAGGTTTCCTTATTTATTTGAAATTGAATGATTTGAATTTGTTGCCCTCCTTTTGTAATTATTTTGTGAATGCACTAATGTTGTAATTACTTTCTAATTGTTGTATATTACTGTAAAGAACTCTATAATTTTCATAATATGGGTTATGGATCAATTAGGAACTAAAATCATATTATCCATTTTAAATATAGATAATATAATTTGGGCCCATATAATTATGATTCTAATCCAAGTCAACCCATTTTTTCTTAGATACATTACATATTATAGTACATTTTAATAAAATATTACAAAAAAAGTGCATAAATAAAATATTTACAAAATTAGTGCATATGCAATATTTAATTACAAAAAAGTGCATTCTTATCCCTTTAATTATGGCCCATGATTCTCTCCCTTATATCTTCTCATTAATTATTATTTTATTATCTCTCCCACGATTCTCTCCCACTCCATTTAAACGCCACTGCAATTCAATCACCACCGCCTCCCTTCTCCTCCCCCCGCCCATGCCTCACCCCCTTCCTCCGCCTCCTCCCACCCCACCCCACCCCACCCCAACCCTCCCCTCCCCTCCGCCTCCCCCTCCTCCCTCCCCCCTTTCTCCTCCCCCCGCCCACGCCCCACCCCCTCCCTCTCCTCCTTCCCCCTTTCTCCTCCCACCGCCCTCCCCACCTCCCGCCCTACCCCCTCCCCTCCATCCGCCTCCCCCTCCTCCCGCCCCCTTTCTCCTCCTCCTCGACGACCACAGCCTCCGATTAAATCTCCACCACCTCCGGTTCATTTTCCACCACCACTAGTTCAGTCCCATCCACCACCAGTCTCTTCCCCTCCACCATCGGTCCATTCTCCACCTCCACCGATAACCAAACCTTCATACGTTGGTAACCAAACAGTCATATCAAGGTAACCAAACTTTCATACAAAGGTAACCAAATATTTATATAAAGGTAACCAAACATTCATACCAAGGTAACCAAACCTTCATAATAAGGTAACCGAACCTTAATATAAAGGTTTCCTTAATATGAAGGTTCGGTTACCTTGTTATGAAGGTTTGGTTACCTTGGTATGAAAGTTTGGTTACCTTGGTATGAAGGTAACCAATTCAGTTTTATTAGGTTACCAATTTATTTTGAATGTGATGCAGTTGATAACCAAACTTTATGCAGTTGGTTACCAAACCTTCCGATACGGTAACCAATTCAGTTTTATTTGATTACCAATTTTATTTTGAATGTGATGCAGTTGGTAGCCAAACTTCGTATAAAGGTAACCATTTTAATTTTTGTGGGTAACCAAATCGTCAAAAAAAATTCAGAATAATAATTCTGGCGATATAGCGGCGACGATATAGCAGCGGCGGGAGGCGGGGGAGGAGGTTTCCTCATTTTGATTTGAATTTTGAATTATGGATTTGAAATTGTTGTTAGATCTAAAATATTTAAATTTGAATTATTAGTTCTCCTTGATTTTAGGTTTCCTTATTTAATATGAAATTGAATGGTTTGAATTTTTTGCACTTTTTTGTAATTATTTTATGGATGCACTAATAGTGTAATTACTTTCTAATTGTTGTATAGTTCCGTAAAGGACTCTTTTTTCTTTCTTATTAGCTAAACACTACTTCATAATCCATATAGCCAGCAAGCAAGCCTTAATTCTCCTTCAAAAATGCTTATACATGAAAACGTGAATCTCATTAATTTAAAAATGCTTATACATAATAACGCGCTTCTCATTTATTTTTTATAGGGGTGAGCAATTCGGTTATAACCGAACTGAATAGCTTGTTCGGTTATAACCGAAAACTGAAATTAACATACTTTTGATATCCGAACTAATAACCGAAATAGTAGATAACCGAATAACCGAATAACTGAATAACCGAATTTATTATTTGGTTATTCGGGTAATAACCGAAATGAAGGTTTGCCCTGTTGCCCACATACTTGCCAGATTGAAATTTACTTTGTTAATCTAAAACAAAGCACCATTAAAGCAGAAAAACTAAACTTAGGCATCCCTTGAACAAAAATACATCTATGTTAAATACCAACTCCAAAATCACAAGTATTTTTGTTTTTCAGTTGAGCACAAAAAATGGGTAAAATGAAGAAAAAAACCCAGAGAAATATTACTAGATCTCCGTCTCCCCCATGAAATTAACCACCAAAATCGTACCTTGGTGTTACCTTTTGGTGAAATCGTACATGTTGACTTGGTGATTTCATTTCATAGTGGCTAGCTACATAACTTGGTGTTCACTTGCAAAGTCACATCATGTACGATTTTGATTTCTTCCACCTCTGTGATTTTATTGATGAGTCAGACCACTGATTTGCTAGCTTGGTGATGCCATGGATGTTCTCCTTCAACACCTTCAGGCTTCATGTGCCGCTTTAAGAAGTGAGAGGCGGAGCTGCGGAGGTCAAAAATTGAGAATTTGAGACGGAGAGAGGCTGAGAGTGAGAACTGAGATGAGACTTGGATTTGGGATTTGAGAAATGAAAATTAATGGTTAGGGCAGACAAGTATAAAATTATTGTTTTTACTTTTTAATCAATAAGTTCGGTTATTCGGGTATCCGAATAGCTTGATTTTTACTACCGAACCGAATACCGAACAAAAAATCGGATATAACCGAAATTAGAAAAAAAAAACGAATAACCGAAATAATTCGGTTAAAAAAATTCGGTTGTGTTCGGTAATTCGGTTTTACCCGTTTTTTGCTCACTCCTAATTTTTTATGTGAGAGGTTTGTAAAAATATCAATCTTATATTAATTTAAAATTAAAAAATGTTCCTGACAATTAAAAAAGTAATAGTAATTTTATAATAATCTAATAATTACAATTATTTTCTCAAAATCCTAATTAACATTTATGTATTTAATAATATATTAATAGTATGTATAAGCATTTTTATAGTTGCATTCTACCTTGTACTCTTAAAAAGAGTCCAATTTGTATTTTTTTCAGAAAAAAAGTACTGTTTTCGTTTTAAAATTAGAGATACATTTTAACTTTTCAAAGTCAATCAATTCGCGAAATTCTAAAACTCAAAATTGATATAATTTCGTTCAAGTTCTGGAAACAATAAAGACAATAATTAGTAGTTTATAATTGTTATATTTGTTTGTATTTAAACTAAATAACTTCATATCAATTTTGAATTTTAAGATTTCGCTAATCGACTTAAAAAAGTCAAAATGTATCTCTAAGTTTGGAACGGAAGGAGTAATTTTTTTTATTAATCTTGCTATATAATGACATAATCTCATAATAATTTTATTATTATATTATTATTTTTAAAAACAAATTTTTTTATTTTAATAATTGAACATAAAATAAGTATAAAATCCATTCAATCAAAGTAGTAACACCCACCTCGATATATAACGGAACTGTACATGAAAAAAAAATAAATTCAACCAAATAACTCTCTAATTAATATAAGTTGATTCATCAATTTATAAATCAAATTGGCAGGTCTAAATCAGAATATGAAAAAGCGGTTTATTATTTTCTAATTTCTTATTTTAGATTTGAACCAAATAAGTTTAATAAAATAAAAGAAACATAAAAGCTAATAGTATTAAATAATGATTCATGAATTTGGTTGTGTTTACTAGACAAAAATAATCATTGTAAGCACAAACTTTTTAAATGATTAAATCCTAAACAAATCTTAGCTGACATATTTAATTAAATAAATTTGGCAGCAATTGCTGAGCTTCTTGTAAAAATCCAATAATTACCGTAATAATTCCCACTTCTCTAAATTTTCGCCCACATAATTTGCTCCAACAGCCAAACAGCTGAAAACTTGGCATATTTTAATCCAAAAATCCCAATTGGCCTATGAAAAAAGGAAATTTTTTGGTCGGAATTTACGAGATATTCACTATTTTAACCTCAAAAGACCAACAAAATTTTGATAATATTAGGAGTCTTGAATTTATAAATTTTAAATGTACATATCATAGCAAAATAAATGAGAGAGTAAAGTTAAAATTATATATATAAAGATAATTTCATTAAAAAGTCTCTCTATCTACACATATTAGAAGAGAAAAAAAAAAGGGAATAGTAATACAATAAAATTTTAAAATCAAGTACGCAATCATAAGGATAACTTCATGATAAATTGGTTAACTGACCAATACAGTGCTGACACGCAGAAAGATAGATCGTCTTCAGCCTGCGTGTCGACAATGTATTGGTCAATTGACCAAAGTTAACTTCATACGCACACAAAAGGTGAAAAATTATTATAATTAATTAAATCTCACATAAAAATAAAATAAATTTCATATGAGAAAAAATAAACTCACAAAAATATAAGAATTAAACCTAAGGTGGCTTGAATTTCAAGTAACCCGGAACCTCAATTTTAAACTCTTAACCCTCATTAATTAATTTCTAATCGTCACCCAAACGGCAAGTTAATTATTATCTTCTTAAATCTTAAACTCACAAGAAGAAAAGATTGTAATTAATCCAGTAATAAACTCTTATTGACAAAGAAGTGTTAACAAAAATACAAAAGTACTTTCTCCAACACTATTGTATACTTTTTTCAATGGGAACTACCTTTTGTTTTATAATCACTAATATTCACTTTTTAAAAATTAATTTAAAATATACGTGATTTATTTAACTTTTAAAAATAATAAATTTTATAATTAATAATGTCTTTTATATAGCTTATGATATTTATAATTACACTGACATAAGCCAAATAAATTTATGTCAATTTTAAATTTGAAAATATTTAAAATTAACTTTTAAAAAATTATTATTTATCTTATAATTTAAAACGAACGGAATATTTATTATAAGTGATTAATTTGGTAATATCAACATACAATGAAATTATGAGAAATGATATATATTGGACTGTATGTACCTAATTTGTTCATGTTATCAACTGTGTGAATAAATATAAGTGGTAATTTTTTCAAAACAAATATATAATATAGTGGGTTACCTTTATAATCATATTTAGAATCTTTCATAATTATAATTTAACAGAAAACTTTTGTAACAGAACTATTAAAAATAAGAATTTTTTGTATTACTCTTTTTGTTTTATATTACTTGATCATTGTTGAATTTTTAAAATCAACTTAATATATTTTTAAACTCAAAATTGATATTTTTTATTTATTTTAATCAACACAATAATAAATATTATAAACTATTATCTAAAATATATTATTCATTATAAATTTTATTATTTCATAATTTTTAATAAATTATCTAAATTTTAAACGTACAATTTTTTTCTAATAAATGATAGTAAAGAAGTATGTCAATATATATATATATATATATAGTCTTAAATCTTTTCAATGTTTTATTAAGACTGATAATAAATTTTTAATTAAAATATTTATATATATATATATAGATAGATAGAGAGAGAGAGAAAGAGAGACAATTAATATCAAAGATCAAACTCCTCTCTCTCCAAAAATGGGAACAATGGAAGTCGAAACTCCATTAAGCAAACCAAATTCAGAAGGTGAGAATAGGTACGAGGAAGACGAGCTTTCACCCATTGAGCAAGTCCGATTAACCGTACCCGCAACCGACGACCCGACACAACCGGTATGGACGTTCCGAATGTGGGTCCTGGGTCTGCTCTCCTGTGTCCTGCTCTCATTCCTGAACCAGTTCTTCTCTTACCGGAGGGAGCCACTCATCATAACCCAGATCACCGTCCAGGTGGCAACGCTCCCCATCGGACGGTTCATGGCTGCCGTGCTCCCAATGACCCAGTTCCACCTCCCCGGATGCGGGTCGAAAAAGTTTTCACTGAACCCGGGTCCCTTTAACATGAAGGAACACGTGCTTATCTCCATATTTGCCAATGCTGGAAGTGCTTTTGGAAATGGGTCGGCTTATGCGGTGGGAATAGTGAATATTATAGAAGCTTTTTATGAGAGGAAAATTCATTTTATGGCTGCTTGGCTTCTCATCATCACTACCCAGGTTCTACTTTTCTTACATTCACCCTTTTTTTATTATTATTATTATTGCAGGCATAATAGAATTGTTTTTTAATAAGTTCACATATTTTAAGCACATAGTTTAATAGATTATTCTTTTGAATTGTGTGAATATTTCTTTAAACTTAATGTAAATATAAAAATCAAGTGAATATACAGACAGTTAAAAGAAATATTCTCTTAAACGGTGTATTTTACTAAGGACACATATTAAGAAGACTCTTATTTAAAAAATTGATAAATTCATAATAATAAATAATATTTTTACATAAAAAATATCGCGATAGATCATAAAATTGAGTAAGGTTATAAAATTAACTGCTTCGTATTATTTCATTGTCAAACAAGTAATTTTATGTTGCGATGACATAAAAAAAGAGACTATCATCTCATACACAAAACAGTTTTACATTATTTTTTTAATTATGCTTTCTCAATTTAGTATCTCGACGGGTATATCAAGTTCAAAATTCCATAAAAAACACTTTGAGTTGAAGGTGTACAAACAAAATAGAAAATAACTCGGGGCTTTTGCAAATAGAAAAATAATATCTTGTTCATAAATAACAAGTGGATATTTATATTTTTGATAATTATAAGGAATTTTTAAAAAGATATGATTTTAATAGTTGTAAAATTGGGATCTCTCTGATCGGAGGCCTAGGGAGGTCGATCCTCCCGTCCGTGATCAGAAACGGCTCTGTTTAAGGAATTATTATTTTCACATATATTTTTGATATTTATATATAAGTTCTTCTAGGTGGACATGATAATTAGACATGAGTGTATTTGAATTTTATCTATTTGTATTTTGACCCAAAATGAGGGATAAAAATACAAATAGGTGAAATTTAAATACACTCATGTTCAATTAGTTTTTGTTTCTGAGGTCTTCTAGGTGGACATGAGGGGTAAAAATATAAATAAGTGAAATTCAAATACACTCGTATGTCTAATTTTCATGTGCACCTGGAGTTTTTGTCTTTACAACAATGTTACTATCACATAAAAAATCTCATATAATGCTCACATACATACACATGCATACTGTGAGCCCCGCCTAACATATGGGACTTACAATATATATGTGTGTATCTGAACATTATGTGAGATTTTTTTATGTGATATTAAAATTATTTTTGTTTTTATATAGTTCCCATTTGCATGAAAGTGAAATCCACTTTATCCTAAGAGAGAAAGGATCACGTGAAAATACGTGTCGAAATATGAGTTTCCTCATTCTTGTATTAATTTTATTGTTGGCTTTGGAATGTCCCAACAAAACTGTTATTATCTCATTTGTAATGATTCATCGTAACGTGAACGTTGATGTGGGCCAGGTTCTGGGATATGGATGGGCTGGACTTCTAAGGAAATACGTAGTGGAACCGGCACACATGTGGTGGCCTAGTACCCTTGTCCAAATCTCTCTATTCCGGTATATTTGTTTGCAAGTATTATATTTGAGATAGGACTATTAATTCTAAGTGATTTATTTGTTTTTAAATTTGACATTGGGACTATTAATCCTAGAATTATAAAATATATTAGGATGTGAGATTATTTAATACCATCTCCAACTTGGTATTATAATCCACATCACTTGGGATTAAAAATTACTAAACAAAATTATCTCTAAATCTTTTCTTAATATTCTATATATCATTTTCGTAACTCCTCCTGTACTCCTTTGGCCAGCTTTCTGGATCGAATTTCGGGTTCGAGATTTATGTTCCTAAATCCTCCAACTTTAATAAGAAAAAAAAGAGAGGACAAGAATTGATTATTTTACGTCTTGCTTGCCAACTTTAGGAGGCGGGTGGCCCTACCCCACCCCCACGCCACCCCCCACGCCCCGCCCCACCCCACCCCATCCCATCCCACGCACCCCACCCACTCCACCCACCGACCCACCGACCCCACCCCATCCCACGCCACCCCACCCCCACCCCCACTCCCACCCCACACTACAAAAATTAAAAAAATAATATTTACTGATTATATATACACCTCACCTTATCCCATCCCACTCCACGCTACCTAACCCCACTCCACCCAACAAAAATTAAAAAAATAATATTTACTAATTATATATACATCTCATCCTACCTCACCCCACCCACCCTTCCCCCCCACGCCCCACCCTCCCCCACCCTCTCCACTCCCACACTTACACCTACCCACCCCCACACCTACCCCACCTTAAAAAAATTAAAAAAAATAATATTTATCGATTATATATACACCCCACCCTACCTCACCTCACTCCCACCCCACCCCACCCCACCCTATCCTACAAAAATTAAAAAAAATAATATTTACTAATTATATATACACCCCATCCTACCCACCCCCCACCCTCCACCCTCCCTAAAAAAAATATTTACTAATTATGTATACCCCAACCCGCCCCCGCCCCCAACCCACCCCGCCCCGCCCACCCACGCACCCTCCCTCACCCCCCACCCCCTCAAAAAAATATTATTTACTGATTATGTGTACACTCCCACCCCACTCCACCCCACCTCGCCCCGCCCCGCCCCCGCCCCGCCCCCTCTCAAAAAAAATAATATTTACTAAATAATATAACCAATTATTTAAAAGTTTTTAATTAATTTTTTATTATTTTTTGATGTATAAATAAGTTTAAAATGTGTTATTATTGGTAAGGTTAGAATAGTCTGAACGATATTTTTTAATCCAATCCTTTAATTAATCCTATAAAAAATAAACATAACATGAAATTATTTTAAATTATCCCATGAATAATCCCATGAAAAATAAACATGTGACTAAGACTATTTAATCCTATGTTAACGTAATTTTTATTTACTTGATTTTCAATACTTAATTTTTCTCGTTATTTGAATAATTCTTTACCAGTAAGTTAACGTAATTTTTATTTACTTGATTTTCAATACATTCTATATTTTCACATTGGAGTAGACCCTGTGATTTATGTCATTTAAAGTTTAAACTATGGCAAATAGGCCGGTTGGTCTAAACGGGTCAGGTCATCGACGGGTCGGATCAAAACGGCTCAAGTTTTGATGGGTTGAAAAAATAAAGTCTAAAGTCCACTTTTTGACGGATGGGTCGACGCGGCCTGCAGGTCTAGACTGATTTCTAATCACATTTTGATACATTTTTGGGTTTGACCCAAACGGGCCGGCCATCACCAGGCGAGGTCATTGGCGGGCTGGGTCAAAACGGTCCAGATTTTGATAAGTTGAAAAAGTAAAGCCTAAAAACCCGTTTTTTGACGAACGAACCAGCTCGCGGACCTGGGCCGGTTTTATGAGGTCTAATTTAAATATTACTGTGGGCCCCAGACTATCCTATAAAGTCCAAATGGGTTGACTCTTATTCTCAGAATCTCCACCGGTGACTATTGTTTTGGAGTTCTCACAAGTATGAATTTTGCTAGAATTTATTATTTGCTTTTTTTTAAAAAAAATATTATATTTTGTATAATGAAAAATATAGGGAAAATAATTGGTCTTAAGTTAAATATTTTTAAAATCCTATTCCACGAACACTTAATTTTCGGAAATAAAACAAATAAATTTAATCCAAAAAATATTGTATGTGGCAACCTAAAGTAGAAAATAGGTATGTGCGAGTCCATTAAGGCGCAGTGTTTATGGGGAATTAATACGACTATTTCCCTTCTTCCAAAGTCCTTTTATGCAGTAATCTAATAATTTCAGTCTATGTTGCTTAATTCTCGACTAGGCGTTTGACAAGTCTTCTACTGCCTAGATTTGATTGGGCTTCTAGGTTGTTGTCTAGGTAGAATCAAATCTCTATCCTGGGGCGAAGTCACTCTTTAGGGTGGGTCAATTGACCCCATTAATTTTTTATTTATTTAAAATATATGATAAATTTAAAAAAAATATAAAAATAATGAATAAATTGTCCTCATTGAAATTTTATAAATTTTTTAATATACGAGGTCAAATTAAATTTTTTATAAATTTTCATTTTCATATTACTTCTATTACTTGATGTATGCATATTTTTCTAATATTTTTAAAATAAATAATAATCTAATTTATATTATTTTTATAACATAAAAATTTAAATATTTATTAACAAATTTGTGATTAATTAGAAAGGCGTATTAAATCTTAATAAGGGGTGGGTATGTATGTGTGTGTGTGTGTGTGTGTATATATATATATATATATATAATGTTATTATTTGTTATATTAACAATATTGTAACCAAATACATGTTTTACCTATGCAATTGGTCAAAAAGAACAAGATTATCTAAAAAAATTGGATCGGGGCAAATTATTTATAGCATCACAATATTTTGACCTCATTTAATTAAAATCCTATCTTCGCTACTGCTAGTGCCTCTACCACATTGATTTAATAAAAACTTTGAAGCTCTATAATATTTGAAATGAAATTGTTAAGACTTAGAAGATTGTTTTTTTTGGTTATTTTTCATGTAAAATTTGTCTTGTACATACCCAAGGATGTACAATAGAAATTAAATAAATGAGACCGCCTTGGAAACATCTAGTTCGCTAAGGAAAAGCCGAGACACTGGCTAAGCAGCCTAGGCGTTGCCTCAGCCACAGGGACGGATCCAACCACTTGATTCAGTGGGGTCAAATTTTAAAAGAAAAAATCCACAAAAAATTAAAATAAATTATGAAAGTAGATACCGATGAAATATTGTTTACAACAACATTTATCGAGGAATCATTGCTTGAATTTATAGCAATATAGCGTCATTTTCAATAATGATCAAAGTATCATGACCAATGTAAGTTATTAAACAATGAGAAAGAGTGGGGTGCGGTGTGGGTAGAACCGTAGAAGTTTAAGATTTTCGATACATTTTTAATCTAAAATTTCATATTTTAACTAAACATCCATCAAGTGTCGATATCTATTGGAAAAAGATTTTGTCCTTAATTTTTTTTATTGATTTCTGTGTGTTTGGCCGTAGTTTGTTGTCACTGTGTTTCTCATTGAACTGAATTTAAAATAATGTTACTATCACATAATTTTGAGTCACATAATGCTCACATACACACATGCATACTGTGAGCCCTGCGTGACATGCAGGTCCCACAAATATGCATATGTGTGTATGTGAACTTTATGTGACCCAAATTATGTGATAGTAGCATTGCTCCTGAATTTAACAGGACACTGCATGAGAAAGGAGACGTAGAAGTTAGCCAGACCAAGCAACGAATGTCGAGGTCAAAATTCTTTGTCATTGCACTAACCTGTAGTTTCTGCTGGTACTTGGTCCCTGGTTATTTCTTTCAAACACTGCAAAGCATCTCCTGGGTATGCTGGGCATTTCCCAGCTCCGTGACCGCCCACCAGATTGGTTCCGGCTTGAATGGCCTGGGAATTGGAGCGTTTACGCTGGACTGGTCAGCCGTAGCTTCCTTCTTGTTCAGCCCTCTCATTAGCCCCTTCTTTGTCATTGTCAATGTCTTCTTCGGCTATTTTCTCTTTATCTATGTGGTGATTCCTGTGTCCTACTGGGGACTAAATGTGTACAATGCCAAAACATTTCCCATATTTTCGCCGCAGCTGTTCACTGCATTAGGCCAACCCTATAACATAACAGCAATTGTTAATAAAAATTTCGAGTTAGATAAGGCACAGTATGCGGAGCAAGGGAGAATCAATTTGAGCACATTCTTCGCAATCACCTATGGGTTTGGGTTTGCTGCCATTGCATCTACACTAACTCATGTTGGCCTATTTTATGGAAGGTAAATTTTTATTTATTTTTTCGTCTATTCTTGCCTAAATTTGTCGAGTAAATCTTGGCATACGTACTAACAACTTACAAACAAACTCGAATGCTCCAGGGAGATTTATGATCGCTACAGAGCTTCGACTAAGGGGAAGGTAGACGTTCACACAAGATTAATGAGAACTTACGACGACATACCTGCATGGTGGTTTTACGTGCTTCTTGGTGTGACAATGGCCGTCTCTCTTGCGCTCACCATCTTTATGAAAGATGACATTCAGATGCCTTTCTGGGGACTTCTCTTCGCCGCTTTCCTAGCTTTCATTTTTACCCTTCCAATCAGCATAATTACTGCCACCACAAATCAGGTAATTCAAAATTTCTACATACCATCTCTATTTCTTCTCTAGTTATTTAAGATGCTCATGACATAGCAAAAGACTATAGGAGAATAATAAAAACAATCATAGGAATTCAATATGCTTTGCGACCACAAGAATTCACAAAGTAGTGTAAAGAAAAGAGGGATAAAAACAGCCAAAATTACTGAATAAATATGAATAATAATGAGTCAAAGTAAACAACCCCAAAACATCCTTTAAATACCAAGCAATAAGTTGGAAACCCTATATAAATACGTAAAGAATGTCAAATTTACAGAAGAAAAAAAAACAAATAAGTTCATAAACTAGTAAAGACTTCAGAAGGCCCATACACATCTTTCCCGGCCACTTTTTAGCTTAAAACAACATGCATCATGGTCGAATGAGATGAGTCCTATAGATGTCGTTGAAAATCTCCGATTTGATATATTATGGGCCCTGTAACTCAACCGATCAAAAGTTAAGCTCAAAATAACATTAGCCACACTCTTGGGCTTGGGTTTTCTTCCTTTCCTTACGTTGCTCACTACATAACATCAAGTCAAGTATTCATGTTTGACAGTATCAGAGTATTTTTAGTCCGTTTACAGGTCTATGTATACTGTGTCCAATAGGTCTATGTTTTCAAGTGCTTATATATTCGTAACAGACACCAGGTCTAAATATCATCACGGAGTATATAATGGGACTGATATATGTTGGAAGGCCTATAGCCAATGTCTGTTTCAAGACCTATGGTTATATGAGCATGACCCAGGCAATCTCCTTTCTTAGCGATTTCAAGCTGGGCCATTACATGAAGATCCCTCCAAGATCTATGTTTTTAGTTCAGGTATGTATGTTCCTGTTTTCTTTCAATAAAAGTGAAATGTAAATGTTCCTCCAAGACTCAGTCCAATGCTGAAATTGCAAATGACCCACATTTGTTAAAGAGTAATGTGATACAACCCAGTGTTACCCAGAACGCAATTTGTTTTGGTCCGAGTAACGGGTACGGGTACACTGTATACTACATAAGTTAGAATGCAATGTAGGTAGCTTTATACGAGTGATTGTATATAATTAGAAATTCTCTTAGAATCTAAATGGAATAAAACGAAGTTTCATATAATATTTTTAGTTAAATCAACAAGTCTATTGTAATAAAAATAATTTAGTACAATTGTGCTATTTGAGCATCCAATGCTAGGTCAAAATATTTATATGTACGCAACAATAGGTAAAACGATCTAAATTTAGAATATGGGTACGTAAAAGTACCATCTTTGGAAATGCAATTATGAATATGATTCGTTAGGTCAATAATGCTGCGTTTGGATTAAAGGAATGGAATGGAGATTGGAATGATTCATTCCATTTTAGTTGGAATGAGTTATTCCATACTCTTCCTCTCCCAAGATCCTCACGACTCAATGATAAAAAAAACTACTCACAAGGCTTTGGGTATGAAATATTGAGCAATAATGTTAAATTTCAGTCGAAAATAACAAAAAAAAAAGAAGAAAAGAATGGTTCAATTCATTCCAATAGCAACCAAACATAATTTTTTTATTCGATAGGACTGAGTCATTCCATTCCTACCTTTATTCCTTCAATCCAAACGGAGCACAAGGATATCTAGAAATTGACTTTGATTTCAGAATTAACATCCCCTCCTAATCTGATTCAATTCTTAACTAATTTTATGTTCACAAACCCATCCTGGCCAGTTTATTGGAACCATAATAGCAGGAACAGTTAACCTGAGCGTAGCCTGGTGGCTTCTCCATTCAATTGACCACATCTGCAACCCAGACAAGCTTCCATCAAACAGCCCCTGGATATGCCCCTATGACCGCGTCTTCTTCGACGCCTCTGTCATCTGGGGTTTGGTGGGACCGAGGCGAATCTTCGGTCCTTACGGCAACTATGGAGCCCTTAACTGGTTTTTCCTGGGAGGAATGTTGGGTCCCTTTGTCATATGGCTGTTTCACAAGGCATTCCCTAAGCAATCCTGGATCCCCCTCATTAACCTTCCGGTTCTCCTAGGCGCAACCGCTGCTATGCCTCCGGCCACCGCATTGAACTACAATTCTTGGATACTAGTCGGAACTATTTTCAACTTCTTTGTGTTTAGATACCGGAAAAAGTGGTGGCAGAGGTATAATTATATTCTCTCAGCAGCTCTTGATGCCGGGGTTGCTTTTATGGCAGTTGTGCTTTACTTCACTGTGAATATGGAGGACAGAAACATATCTTGGTGGGGGACTAATGACCCTGAGCATTGTGATTTGGCAATTTGCCCCACGGCCAAGGATATATCGGTACACGGCTGCCCTACATTTTGATATCGATAAGGTAATGCTAGGCATCTCAAATTTGGGTAGCAAATACACGCGTCATTATAATTATAATAGAGTGTTCAACATCCACACCTATGTATTGATGATGTGCATTTGAGACCTCTGTCATTACCCATCTGAAAATCGCACAGGCTGTTTCTTTCTGGCTTTTGCCCAAGGTTGAAACTCATTACAGAAGTTGTGTATATATATTTGCTTTCCAAGAAGATGGTTCTATGATTCTATATATCCAGTTGTTTAGGCCATGATTTCAATAGCTATGCTATGTTATCTTGTGTGTTGTTTCTTTTCAGTTATGTTATTTTTGTATCAAATAAACGAGGGTGGCTTTGGTCAATTGACCAATACAGTATCAACATGCAGACTGGGAGGTGATCACCCTCTGCGTTTCAGCACTGTATTGATGAATTAACCAACTTACCATGATCCCAAATAAACATTGGTATGTACGATGAGTGGATGAGAATATTTAACACTAATCAATCAACAACCTTTAACACTGGGTCTGGGTCCTATATATGTTCGTTTACGAACAGTTCATTTCAGAGTCTTATCCTATATATATATATATATATATATATATATGTATGTATATATATATATGTATATGTATAATTAACATATGCAAACACTTATATTGGTTTTTCTAATTAGAAATATAAATTTGTTAATATATCTAGGCTACATTTGTTTGCAAAAATGATAAGTGAGATAGGATTATTTGCACTGATTTATTATTATGTCGGATTATTTTGTCCATGATTAGTCCGTTATTCAATCTCATATTCTATGTTTTAATTGTCATTTTTAAGGTCATTTGATGGATGATTAAAATAATCTCAAATGAAAAAATAGTATTTATATATATCCCCTTGAGGTATCAAGTGATTTTAGAAATAATCATAAATAGTCTATGTATTAACAAACTAACCATGAAATAAAATAGTCCAAAATAACCTAGTGTATATGCATTGCATGTGCATGTATTAGTTAGTTAGAAAGAAATTAAAAAAATGAAACTTTCTTCTTATTTATATTTGGAAAATAATTTATATGTTGTATATGTACACGAGGGGCAGATCCACCCTTGGGCCAACTATGGCAATTGCGATAGCTGTATTTTTCAGGATTTTTTTTATGTTAAATATTTAGGACTTTTACAAATAAACTGTTATTTAATGCAAGTATATATAAAAAAATATTATTCATGAGAGTTTTCTAACACTTCAACTTAATAAAATTCTTGTTCTTCTCATAAATATTGTATTCGTTTCATAATAAGGTTTTCGTTTATAAAAATTAATTTATAAATATCAAGAATTTATTTTTCATTTCATATAATTATCTCTGAAATAATGAGTACTTAGTTTGGTATGATGACATTTAACGCTAAAATTATTTACAAAATGATATTATTATTTTAGAAATACAAATTGAAAAATAAGATTTTTACTATGGAACAAAAACAGTATAATTAAGTGTAACTACTTCAAGTTAAAACAACAGCAAGATATATATGCCTCTTAAGAAAAGAAAAAAAACAGACACTTTTTATTTATTTATTTATTTTAGAAAATTAAAGTTTCTAAAGATATTCAATCATGAAATTCTTTTGCCATTTGTCAATAAGAGAAAAAAGAAATATGTATTTAAGATGTGATGCCTATTTAAGAAGGTAAGCTCAAGGTCATAATTTATGTCCATTTTGAAAATTCTACTCATTAATATTATGTCCATTTTTTCGAATTAAATTATTTTGATATAGTTAATCATAATTTATAGTCACTCCTGATGTTGCGATAAGATAGAATAATAACAGGTACATTTTTTTTTTAATATTTACATATATCGATATTTAATATTGATAAAATTTATTGTAATATTTATTTGTCAATATATTCAATCGTATTTCATGTATTTGTATACCTTTAATCTCGATAAAAAAATATTTTCTTCTATATTCGTTTGTATTTAATATCTCATATTTCATGTATCTTTATATATAATATCTAAATAAAAAATATTTTCTCATATCTCATGTTATCGTCTGTATTTGATATTGATAAAAATTTATCAGCACCTGGGTCTAAGCCTATCCTTGATGTGTCCTTTGGGTTCGAGCCTATCTTTGACTGAAGCCCTAATTTGCACAGTGGGATTCTTTCCTGGTCTCATGAAACCGTGTTCACCTTACTCGGCATAACTCCTACTAAATATGTGGGGATTAAAAAATTAGGTAGCACTAATTAAAGTTCATCCTTCTAGCGTCCAATGTTAACGTCAAGATCCATTCACACGTCAAGATCCATCCACGCGTTGAACCCTGCACAGAAACAAAATTACACTGAGGAAACTGACAGCGGCCTGGGCCGCGGGGATATTACATTTGAATTAAGGTATAGTCATGTATTTATAGTTGATCACACCTTCTTATTGCCTTGTCCCCTGAGTTGGAATAGGTTACCATACTGGGAAGATCAATCTCCAAAGGAAGTCTAAACTAATCCGGATTGTTTTCTTAGAAGTTGAAAGTCAAATAAAACCAGGAGTGAAGATTCCTTAACAGTCAGTCTCCCATTTAGAATATTCTTTCATGTGAAAAATTGTTTCACATGGGATAGGTCCCACCGATTAAACGGGACGCATAAAATCATGCGCCAACAATATCGATAAAAAATATTTTGTATTTAATATCTCATATGTCATATTTCGTATTTCCGTTTTGTATTTAATATCTCATATTTCATGTTATCTCATTTTTTCGTCTGTATTTAATATTGATAAAAATTTACCATCACTTGGGTCTAAGCCTATCCTTGACGTGTCCTTTGGGTTCGAGCCTATCTTTGACTGAAGCCCTAATTTGCACTGTGGGATTCTCTCCTGGTCTCATGAAACCGTATTCACCTTACTCGACATAACTCTTACTAAATATGTGGGGGATTAAAAAAATTAGGTAGCACTAATTAAGGTCATCCTTCTAGCGCCAATGTTAACGTCAGATCCGTCCACGCGCTGAACCCTGTACAAAAACAAAAATTACACTGAGGAAGTTGACTGCGGCCTGGGCTGCCGGGGATATTATTTGTGAATTAAGGCACAGTCATATATTTATAGTTGATCACACCTTCTTATTGTCCTGTCGACGAGTTGGAATAGTTCACCATACTGGGAAGATCAATCTCCAAAAGAAGTCTAAACTAATCCGGATTGATTTCTTAGAAGTTGAAAGTCAAATAAAATCGGGACTAAAGATTCTTTAACAATCAAGTCTCCCATTTAGAATATTCTTTCATGTGAAAAAATTCCTCCACGTGAGATAGGTCCCACCGATTCAACGGGACGCATAAAATCATGCGCCAACAATACCGATAAAAAATATTTTCTCCTATGTCATGTATCCGTTTGTATTTAATATCTCATATTTCACGTGATCTTTATATATATATATATATATATATATATATTGAATAAAAAAATATTTTCTCATATCTCATGTATCCGTTTGTATTTAATATCTCATATTTCATATATCTTTATAGTAAATCATGAAAAAAAAAATATTTTCTGATATGTCATGTATCGTCAATATTTAAGATTGATAACAAATTATTGGGAGTTGAGGACATGTTATTATTTGGAGGATGGAATAGTATTTAGCCGAAGCTCATATGCTGATATGCTCCTATTTATAGGTATTCCAACTAACACTACTATTCCTTCTCAATAAGAAAGATACATATATCACGCGCGTAACCATCGTATCTCAACCCTAAAATATTCATTCCCACTCGGCCACTCCGGATCCCAAACTGAATCTCCATGGCCTCCTTTGAAATAGACGATGATCCCCATTCAATCGCCGTCCGGCGAAAACGAGAAGAAGATCTCGTCGACGACGAAGAAGTCTCTCCGGTCGAAGAAGTCCGGCTTACCGTCTCAAACTCCGATGATCCATCCCTCCCGGTATGGACTTTCCGGATGTGGTTCCTCGGCATAATCTCATGCTGCCTCCTCTCGTTTCTCAACACATTCTTCAGCTACCGGACGGAGCCGCTCCTTATTACGATGATATCGGTGCAGGTTGCCACGTTGCCAATCGGCCGGTTCATGGCGAAAGTTTTGCCGGAAGGGAAGCTGAACCCGGGGCCGTTTAATATGAAGGAGCATGTGCTGATCTCTATATTTGCGAATGCGGGCTCGGCGTTTGGGAGTGGATCGGCTTATGCGGTGGGGATTGTGGATATTGTGAAGGCGTTTTATCATAGGAAGATTTCTTTCGCGGCTAGTTTGATTCTTGTTATCTGCACTCAGGTTTAGTTAATTTCTCCATTCTTCTTCACCATATCTTTTATCATTCCTCCATTAATAATAGCGCATAAAGGTGATTCTTAAAATTATAAAAAATTTACGTATATATATTTTTTATAATAATGTGGGTTTTTCCGACTGCGATCGGACTAATTCCTCAGACTGAACCCAACCGTTTTGCCATTCGAACAAGCTTGCGCTAGCGGTCCGTGACCCCTGAAGACATAAATGCCTTCACACTTGGGAGTCGATCCTAAAATGTCATGGATTATGGCTCAGGACGACCTTGAACTACTGCCCCAAATACTGGGGTTACTTACATATAATTTATGTCATGCTATCTCTTTTTTATGTGTTCTTATTTCTGCAAATCAACACTTAAAAAATTTTAAAATCTTTTTAAAACCTTTTATGTTGATGATAATATAGGACAGGAAAAAATCTTTTTAATTTTTTTATATTTTTTATCTATGTTGATGATAATATAAAATAACAGAATGTCTTAAGTTTAGCATCATCACAATTTTACGAGATATATTTTGGTGATTACGCGAAATAAAGTTTTTAGTATATAGTAGTAATGCCATGTGAATGAATTATGATATTAAAAAAAACTTGAGAAGAGGATACCATTTGTGTCCTATAATCAATATTTCAAAGAAAGAAAAAAAATGTAACAAAGTAAATTATTCCCTCCGTTCCTAAAAGATTATCGTTTTAGAAGAAAAAATTTATTTCAAAATGTTTGTCGTTTACAACTTGCTAGAAGAATAAATTATTTACTTTCCTATATTACCTCTATCTTCTCTCATTGTCCCAATAAATTCTCTCCCTTGTATTAATAGTTTTCAATTTTCCATAAAGAGGTAGTGATAAAATTTTAAATAAATTTTATTAGTATTAAATGATTTTCTTAATTCCATATGCCAAAATCTTAAATGACAATCTTTTAGGAACGATATCAAAGAGGGTAATTACAATAAGATCACACTAAAGTTTGTAATTTGTGTGAAATATATGCATGCAGGTACTAGGATATGGTTGGGCTGGGATACTAAGGAAATACGTGGTGGAGCCGGCGCACATGTGGTGGCCTAGTAGTCTAGTTCAAGTCTCTCTTTTCAGGTATACATACATATATACATATATATATATATATATATAATAAGATAATTAATATTTCCACGTGTAAATTAAATAATTTCATTAGTTTTCTTTATATGAATAATAAGTGGAATTCATCACATTGTGAAATTATTAAATTTACTTGTAAAAATATCAATTATTTACAAAAATTAAGAATTTGACTCGTCTTGTGATGAACTTTCTGAATGTTTGGAATCCATATTATGAAAGGAGACATTATTTTATTTTATTTTAAAAATCTTAACATTCTTGTCTTTATCGCTGTTTACGTGTTTGGAATCCATATTATGTTTTGAAATTATTTTGAATAATTTTATTGTGAAATATTTTAAAAGTAAAAAATTATAGACACGTAATTTGATATAAAAAAAAGAGGAAAAATTAAAAAAAAAAATATGAACAATATATAATTTTAAAAGACTTTGTCACTGTTTAAGTGTTTTCACATCTTGTACGTATATTTTCGGTCCCTTAATATAATTAAGTACATTTTATGAGCGTCTTGATGGATATATTATAATCCATGCATTTATATTCGTCTTGTTACCGATGAACATACATTTATAAACATTAATTTTTCTCATGATAAAGAAATAAACACACCAACAATTTTTTTAATGGAATTTTTTAACATGTGCTCTTAGAGCACTGGCGAATCTACATATAGGTCAAATGGGGCATTGCCTATGCTCAATTTTTTTTATATAGGTACAGTGAGGAGTAAAAATAAAATTTAATAAA
Source organism: Panax stipuleanatus (assembly GCA_020205555.1). NCBI lineage: Eukaryota > Viridiplantae > Streptophyta > Magnoliopsida > Apiales > Araliaceae > Panax > Panax stipuleanatus. The sequence continues at coordinate 129,203,786 of CM035122.1, read as the reverse complement.
TTTAAAGGGGCAAATTTATAAAAAAGTTAAACTCAGAGGGGCAAAAAAAACTTAAAATACTACTCTAAAACAATTAAACACACATAATGTATTCAAATTCTAACTCTCTATTTCGCTAAATTTCAGCTCAAAAAAATCCGCCCCTGTTGGGAACAGATCCTGGATCCGCTCCTGCCTTAGGGCACATACTAAGCACACAGTTTAAGAGAATATTCTCTTGAATTGTGTACATATTCTCTTAAACTTGGTGCAAATGCAGAAATCAAGGGAATATGCATAATTCAAAGAAATATTCTCTTGAACTGTGTGCTTAGTATATACTAAGAGCACATGTTAAGAGAACCCTATTTTTTAATATCTTGTTTAAATTGTGCAGGGCTCTCCACGAGAAAGACAAGAATCGAATGTCACGAGGCAAATTCTTCTTAGTTGCACTTGTATGCAGCTTCTCCTGGTATGTCTTCCCGGGCTACCTCTTCCCAACACTGTCCAACATTTCATTGCTCTGTTGGGCCTTCCCCAAATCAGTAACGGCCCAACAAATCGGATCGGGCATGCGTGGGCTAGGCATTGCATCCTTCACCGTGGACTGGTCTGTGATCGCCTCATTTCTGGGCAGCCCACTCATCACCCCATTCTTCGCCATTGCCAATGTTTTTGTGGGCTATGTGATCACAATGTACATGTTGACTCCGTTAGCGTATTGGGGATTGAATCTGTACAAGGCCAAGAATTTTCCATTCTTCTCGTCACATTTATTTACGGAGCAGGGGCAGGTGTATAATGTGAGTGCGATTGTGAACGACAAATTTGAGATAGACTTGGCAAAGTTTCACGAGGAGGGACCTATATATCTCAGCACCTTCTTTGTTCTTACTTATGGCTTGGGATTTGCCGCTGTTATTGCTACCCTCACGCACGTGGCTGTGTTTAACGGAAGGTAAATCGTTCGGTCTGAATTCGGTCGCTATATGTCGGTCGTTGACGTTCCGGTCGCTAAAAGTGGTCGCCGATGTGCAGTCAGTGTCCAGAATATATGCGACCTCTAGCTGCGACCGTATTTGGTCGCAGATACCTATCTGCGACCGTTAACGGTCGCAGATGAGCGGTCACTAATAAGTCCTTTTCTTGTAGTGGCACACAACTTATCGTATCTGAGTATAGAAATACTTGTTGCATTATTTGTCATAGGACACGTGCAACTTTTGCTATATCAAATGCAACAAATTCTTCTGTACTTGCGTATGATAAATTGGGGATAATTTCATGAAATCCCACGTCATTTTTACCAAATGATGATATACTAATGCTCAATTGCTATTCCTTTTTATAATATATTTCCCATGCTAAATTCTTGTGTTCATTATTTAATTTTATGAAATTTTATTATAGGAAAAAGTTGTTAAAAAAAATTATGTGCAAGTGCGACGTAGATAAATTGTAATACATGCATGCACCGACTAAGGGGGTGTTCGGGAATGACCGACTTATAAGTCATTAGTTAGTATTCACCACCTGTTCGGGAATGACTTATTTTTCTACTTATAAGTTGAGTTTTAAGTCAAAAAAAAAAGTACTTATTTGTAACTTATTTTAAAATGACTTATAAGTCATTTTAAAATAAGTTAGCTTGACCAAATGTAATGTCTATTTTTTTCCTCTTTTTATTAATGTCCTTTTTAGTAATCTTTACATTTATTTTAACTTATAAGTCCTTATGAGACGAACACCTTCATAACTTGTTTTTAACTTAATTTTTGACTTATAAGTCAAATTAATGCCGAATGCTCTTACTTATAAGTCCTAACTTAAAATAAGTGATTTGTGTGCGTGTTTAAACTGCAGTGAGATACTTAGCCAATACAAAGCTGCTCATACAGAAAAGGAAGATATACACACAAAACTAATGAGGAAATACAAGGACATTCCAAACTGGTGGTTTCATGTTATGCTGGCTGGAGCAATCGGTCTCTCCCTCGTCCTCTGCATTTTCATGAAGGATCAGGTCCAACTGCCATGGTGGGGACTCCTCTTTGCCGCCGGCCTTGCTTTACTCTTTACGCTCCCAATTAGCATCATAACCGCCACCACAAACCAGGTACCCTAATCACAAACTGCCTGCTATTTAACTTCCTATCTTCTAACTCAATGTTAAGGAAGTGGTTAGCATGAAGTTATTTTGAGGTAAGTTGGTCAATTGGCCAATAGAATATTGACACGCAGGCGAGGAGGCTGTATGTGTGTCAGCATTCTATTGGTCAATTGACAAACTTACCAAAAAAAATAACTTCATGCTAACCGGATCCCAATGTTAAACACTAAAACGTTTGACGGAATCCAAGATTTACGTGGTTCACCCAAAACAAACATAAGTAACGAAACATTGTTATGGAACATAAGTAACGAAACATTGTTATCTAAACATTACATAAGTAACGAAACATTGTTACACAATAGACACAAGATTTACGTGATTCACCCAAAACGTTTGATCTAATCCACAGTCGGCGGCTGACAATTTCATTATCTCTTACAAAATTCGTACATAGTACAATTGCAGGATCCCCTCCTTATATAACCAACATAAGTAACCCTAATTCACCCGAAAGTACAAAACTACCCCTCCGCTCTGAAGTGGTTAGTATGAGTTTATTTTGGGGTAAGTTGGTCAATTGGCCAATATAATACTGACACGCAAGCGAGGCTGTATATGTGTCAGCATTCTATTGGTCAATTGACTAACTTACCAAAAAAATAACTTCATGCTAACCGGATCCACTCCGCTCCAAGAACTAGAGGCCATTTACCTTTTAGATAACTTTTATAATCATCTCTGAATTAAAGTTTGGATCAAATTTCATCAACAACAGTATGTTATATTGTTCTTCTGATATTCTAACTGTAATTTGTTGTTTCTCTTTGGATGTTAGACACCAGGGCTAAATATCATCACAGAGTATGTAATGGGCATAATTTATCCAGGGAGACCAATAGCAAATGTCTGCTTCAAAACTTTTGGCTACATTAGCATGAGCCAGGCAGTCTCCTTTCTCAATGATTTCAAATTGGGCCATTACATGAAGATACCACCAAGATCAATGTTCATTGTTCAGGTACTCACCCCTTTTCACAGGACATCTATTTCAAAGCTGGAAAATAGTCAAGAGTGGATGAATTATGATATTCCCACATTTTTAAAGGAAAAATAAATAAAAATAGATAAACCTAGGTCTAATTCCTAACTAATTTAAATAGGCACTGATACTAGTATATATACTAATACTCCCTCCTTTTAACAATAGAGTCCAATTTGATTTTCTTCATTTTTTTTCTTAAATTTGTCAATTTGTCTAATTCTAAAATTCAAAATTGTTGATTTTGATTAATGCAATTGGTAATATTGTAAACTAAAGAGTTGTTTGATAAAATATCTTAATAATTAACTTTTTTGAATGAGCGGAATATAATAAAGGTTTTGTCCCTAAACAAAATACTGAACAAACTTGTTTGATAATTCACTTATCCGTAGCGAGTGCTTTTCCTGTTTAACCCTCTAAATTTTTTCAACATATTTTTAATAAAATACCTAATCTTACTATAAAATTATTAAGTGAACTTTTGAACATTTATTAATATGATAATTTTAATTATGCATGAAATAAATTAATATCAATATCATAAGCTATTACAATAATTTTAAACATAACAATAAAAATATTTAATAAAATTAATTTCAAATATATAAATAATTATGGAAACTGCATTCAAAAGGCAAATGTATAATAATATAATGATCTAAACACTGGAACTTTAAACTATGTGAGTGCTTTACAAATATATACGTATATAATATAATGTGTTAGTATACCATTCAGGCAATCAACTACGTGAGGATCATAGTTTAGTAAAAATTGTCTGATCGAATAAGCCAGCGGTGAGTAACTTTTTGAAAAAGGAATATTGCTCCACTCAAGTGTGTTTGATAACAAGTTTTTAAAGTTCATGACTCTTGCCGAATAAGTGTATCTCAATTAAATGATTGTTAAATGTTATCAAACAACCCCTAAATACAAAAGTTGTTAGTTTGAAAATTTAAATAACTCCACATCACAGTGAATTTATGTTAGGATTTTATACATTAATTAAACATCAAAATTAAATGCGACACTTCTTATATCATTCATGTTCTTACGCGTTACTCACCTGTCCGCTACGGTAAACACCACTTCCCGTCCGACTTGCATGTGTAAAGCACGAACTATTAGCCAATAGGGTGCTGACGTTACTCACAGTGAAATAAGATTCGTAATAGGAGTGGTTAGTATGAAGTTCATTTTTTAGGTAAGTTGATCAATTGGCCAATAGAGTGTCAGCACTCTATTAACCAATTGACCAACTTACCAAAAAATAAACTTCATGTTAACCGGATCCATTTTTAATCATTCATGAACTTTGGTCAAGAGTCCAGTCCTAGAAAGAGTCTATGTGAGTAGAAAAAAACACTTGTTATATCATGCATGTTTTTACGCGTTACTCACTTGATCGCCTGCTGAAAACACTACTTCCTGCCCGACTTGCATGTGTTAAGCATGCGGTCACTATTTACGGGAGTCTTGTGTACTAATCAACAATTATTTATACCGTTTTATTTTTAACAACAATGCTACTATCACATAAAAATGGTCACATAATGCTCACATACATGCATATTATGGGCTCCCGCCTGACATGTGGGGCCCACAGTATGCATGTGTGTGTAGTGTGAGGATTATGTGACTATTTTTTATGTGATAGCTAGTAGCATTATTTAATTTTTAATCATTCGGATTCATTTCAAGTACATAATTGCTGGCTAATGATGTCATTGCATATACAAATAGTTGATTGGAACTGTAATAGCTGGAGCAATAAACATTGGTGTGGCATGGTGGCTGCTGACAACCATCCCCAACATATGCCAAGACCAACTCCTCCCTCCCAACAGCCCTTGGACATGCCCCGGCGACAGAGTCTTCTTCGACGCCTCTGTCATCTGGGGCCTAGTGGGCCCCAGACGGATCTTCGGCTCCCTAGGCAACTACTCCGCCCTCAACTGGTTCTTCCTGGGAGGTGCAATAGGCCCTCTTGTGGTCTGGCTGCTGCACAAGGCGTTTCCGAGCCAAAAATGGATCAAGCTGATAAACCTTCCGGTACTCTTGGGCGCAACCGCCGCAATGCCGCCTGCCACGACCTTGAATTTCAACAGCTGGATTTTGATGGGCACCGTTTTCAATTTCTTTGTTTTCCGGTATAGGAAAGATTGGTGGAAAAGGTACAATTATGTTCTTTCGGCGGCGTTGGATGCCGGCTTGGCTTTTATGGGGGTGGTTTTGTACTTCTGTTTGAGCATGGAGGACATTAGTATTTCATGGTGGGGATCGGAAGGTGAGCATTGTGAGTTGGCTTCCTGCCCAACTGCCAAAGGTATAGTTGTTGATGGGTGTCCATTGTATTGATTCGGCTTATGGGACTTGGCTTTATTTCAAATGTTGCAAGTTTGGGTGGGATTTGATTCTATTTTAAATGGTTATATATATATATATATATATATATATATATATATATATATTGTTTAATCGATGAGTGGTCAATTAGAATTACTGAGCTTATATCGATTTTAAATTTTTTTAAAAAAATCTTAAATTGACTTCAAAAATTCAAAATAGTTCATCAAAGTTTATTTATTGCTCGGTTATTTGGTGATTGATTACATCTTAATGTATTTTAATAGTTCACCTTTTAATACATCTTAACAGCACAAATCTTTGTATTAAAAGGTTTTCTGAATAGTTAAGATACAAATATGAGTCGAAACTATTCAGAGTAAGACTGATCATTCGGTTATAACCGAACCGAACAGGCTATTCGGTTATAACCGAAAACCGAAATTTGTTCATTTTTGATATCCGAACAAGTAATCGAATTACTCATTAACCGAATTACCGAATTATCGAATTTACAATTCGGTTGTTCGGGTAATATCCGAAATTAAGTGCTCATCCATTCAGCATTTTCTGAAATAAATTGTGCTTGGGGCTCAATTGAGTAAAGTATAATCACCTTAATAATGATGTCTCTCACTTCAAAATTAGAACTGTTGTTAATACTTGTATAACTTCAAAACGTCTCCCCCAAATGGCCAAATATATTGTCGAGCACAGTGCACAGAAACACACAAAATCAAACGAAATTCGTCACACATACATATAATTATAGTTATAGTTGCGGAAAGAGACCAGACCCGATTGGAATTTGGGGGGAGAACGAGGAGGATAGAGAGGCCCTTGGCCATGGCAACGGAAGGGTTATGGAGGAGTAATCTGGTGCAATAAGTGAGATTTGAAGAGTCGCTGCCTCGTTGGTGGTCTCCACCATGCGTCGCCGTCGTGCCAAAAAGATGAGTTCGACTTGTCGAGGAGAATACCACTCAAACCTAGGAAGATGAACGGCGGCGAAAGGGTTGTCGAAGAGGCTGGAGAAGATCGCAAGGATAGTCGGATAGAAAGCGAGTTGTCTCCAGTGGGATTTATGGATCTGAGCTGATATATCATATCAGATAAAAGATAAAAGACAGAGACGGAGAGAGAGAGAGAGAGTAAATAGTGTAAGTTCGGTTAACATAAGATATAAGAGATAAGACTTGATTTTTTAAAGATCTTATTCGGTAATTCGGGTAGACCGAATAAGGGAAAATTGAAACCCGAACAAGTAACCGTAAACCGAAAAAAAATTCGGATATAACCGAATTGTAAAAAATACCCGAATTAGTAAGATATTTCGGTTAAATTATTTCGGTTCAGTTCGGTTATTCGGTTATACCCGTTTTTTGCTCAGTCCTAATTCAGAGGACCTCTTAATATAAAGATGTGAATTGTTCATATGAATTAAGAGATGGGCTGTTAAGATGCATTAAAAGGCAATCAAACACCACTATTGATTTCAAATTGCCAATTTTGATTATTCCACACAAATTGAGGAAATAAAATTATTTACAAAACAAAAGAGCTTTTTTTACTTGCACTATGAAGTTTATTCACATAAATTTAGTTTCAAAAGCAGCCTCAATTAATTTTCTCACGCCAAGGAAAATGATAATATGCTATAACAAAACATTAAACCTTCCAACAATCTCCTGCAAAATGCAAATTGACTTTCCACAATTGATCGGTTCTTCAAAGATACTCTAAATTTCTTCAATAAAAACCAAGTATAATCTCAATCACCATGAACTTCCTATAATATCGAAGCTAATCTGAGAAAATTATCAGTTCTAAACCGTTCAAAATCAAATACAGCAATAATTTGCATTAATAATCTATCTTTCTTTGGTATACAACACAAGTATTTACGATTTCAAGAGTTCACCAGATCAAAAGGAGGGGGAGGGAATGATAAAGCAAAATTTTATCTGTATATACAAAATCTTAAAGTCAACAGACTGATAACGAAACACAACTGATCAGAAGGTACAAACTGAATTTCAAATCCAAACTCGATACAAAGAAAACTAGTGAACAAAACTGATTTGGACTACAGGCTTGTTGCAAGAAGAGAATAAGCTTCGTACAAGAGAAGAGAATAGTAAAATAAAGTAATCAAAACTGAAGAGCAAGTGACATAGTACATTACAATCTTATATCTTGACCACCATCTGCTCAACACAACTTTTCTTCACAGCTCCCCTGGAGCACAATTCAGTCAAAATCTCCAAAGCCTCCTTAGCGAAACCTTCATAAGCTAAGCCCTCAATGAGAATAGTGTATGTAACTTCAGTAGGTTTACATCCCTTCGATACCATATAAGCCAAGAAGTCAATGGCATGATCAGTTTTACGAGCCTTACAGAGCCCCAGCATGACAGAATTGTAGGTAATAGCATTAGGCCTGACACCCAGTCCTTCTAAGTCATGAAAGAAACTAACAGCTTCATCAACTTTTCCTTCTCGGCTAAGTCCTCCAACAAGTGAAGAGTAAGTAATTATATCAGGTTGGAGACCCTTTCCTCGCATCTCCTTCAACAGCTTTATAGCGCAATCGGTTTTCCCTGCCTTCGAGAGCCCGTCAATCACTGTGTTGTAAGTGATCAAAACCGGAGAGCAACCTTTGCTGCTTAGATGATTAAGAATCTCAACAGCAATATCAACTTTTCCATCTTTGCATAAAGCCGTGAGCATAGTATTATAGGTCACAATATCAGGGTAACACCCTCTAGACACCATAATCTCTAAATATTCAATCGCCCTGTCCATCTTTTTTTCTTTGCAAAATCCATGAAGCAAAGGATTGTAACTCAACGAATTTGGAGTACATCCATGTTTAGGCATCTTCTCCAAAATATCAATTGCTCGACCCAATAATCCCTTCCGACATAAGAAATTAATCAAGATGTTAAAGGTAACAACACTAGGGGAACACCCTTTGCGAAGCATCTCGGTCAAAAGTTTCTCAGCATCCATCCACCTCCCAGTGCTACACATGCTACGCAGAATAATATTGTGGGTAATTACATTTGGTTGGCACCCATATGATGACATGTTATTCAAAAAATTGATTGCTTCATCCAACCTCCCTTCCTTGCAAATCCCATTGATAAGGACATTATAAGTAACAACATCAGGCTTACAACCTTTACTACTCATTTCATCCAACAGCTTCATTGCCTGCCCTACCCCAATTTCCTTGCAAGTCGCTTCAATCAAAATTGTGTACGTAATCACATCAGGATAACACTCCTTTTGCAACTGCCTATCAAGAACTTCCATTGCGTGTTTCAGTTTCCCACTATCACATAAACTACGCAAAATGGTATTGTAAGTAACAACATCCGGAGCAACACTCATCCGGTCCAAGACCTCTAGGGCATTATCAATCTCCCCTGACTTGCAATACCCACTAATAAGCACATTGTAAGTTATAACATCTGGAACAGCACCGGACTCCTCAATAATCTCCAAAACCCTAGTAGCCTTCTTAGTCTTCCCAAGTCGACAAAATCCACGAATCAAACTCGTGCAAGGAATAATATCAGGGATATCACCCCGATAAACCATGTTCTCTAGATACCTAAAACCCTCCTCTAAATCCCCATTTCTAACCAATCTACGAAGGTGATTATTACTCTCAAACTCTTCAAAATTACGCGAAGAATAATACTGACTCGAGCTACCTCCACTCAATTGCCCTTGTGAGCTGGTATCAACATTTGACCACTGCCCATTTGAACTAAAACTTTCAATCTTTGAAATGGCAAAAACCCGATTTCGCCTTGGCTTGTGAAACCCCTCTTTTTTTCTCAACTGATTACCATTTCCACGAGAAAGAACAAGAAAGCTAGCTTTGTGCCCCACAAATACCTTCACTGATCCAATATTGGAGCAAACTCTAACCCTAACTTTAGACCCAAAAGTATAGTTATATCTGCTCTCCCTATACACACATCGAGATGAGCATAATAACCCTTCATGGGTTTGCTGTGTGGGCACTATTAAATCCATAAAATACCCTTTTTATCTTCTAACAGAGATTATACATGCTTTACAGATAATAAATTGAAAGAGGATTGCAACAGAGTATGTAGCTAATTCTTATGTGTTTTGTGCAGAAAAGATATTTAACCAAAGAGAGAATAAAAAAATAGGGAGGAGAGAGAAAGCTTACTGAAGGAGCTCCTGAGAATTGAAAACGCAGATAGAATGGTAAAGAAGGAAGAAGAATATGCCGCCTTGTTGGCCGTTGCTTATCCAAATTTTAGTTCTTTCGAGTTTCGAGAGTTTTTGTACTGAAAGATGAGGTTCACAAATGGTGGGCTTATAGAAGGCCCAATTCTCTTTCTTTCTGGGCTTCTTTCTTGTGGGCTTCTTCAAGGCCTACTCAAGGCTGCTGCTTCATATGATAGTATGACTTTTTTAAGATCAGGTCCATACAAAAAGTACCATAAAGTCATAAACTCTTGCCTTATAACTTGAGACCTGCGAGTAGCTCTTTTAGGTCGGTAGCAACTTTATATATATATATATATTTATGATGACTACGTTGATGGTCTACCATTAGGCCACGTCTTCGATCCAAATATTTAACGTTGGACTCATGTTTTTTTTGATAGTAGCACGATTAAATAAATAGGTGTGTTGTAACTTGTATGTGGTTGTAGCCTAGTGAGCGCGGCTGGCCCCAAGAACAAACACGTGTTGAGTTAGTGAGCCTAAGCACTTGTCTCTAATGAGCCGCTGAGCTTAGTTAAGTGGCTTAATTAGTTTAACTTATTAGAGTATAATAATGTTATAAATTAAATACTACTTTTTTGATTTCAAAATATAAACTCATTATTCACTTTTTAAAAATTAATTCGACCCATTTTTATATTCAAGTTTGATAATACTCCCTCCGTCCCATAATATATGAAGTTTTAGAATTGTGCACAAAAAATTAAGAAAATAATTGTATATCATTAAATATAATATCAATTGTTTATAATACCCTTAAATTCTCATATTTATCATACTTATATCATACCTTTTCTACTCTGTAATATTTTTCTGTTAACGCCAAGATCCGTCCACGCGTTCTGATCACTAAAGTGCGTCCAATTCTGCACAGAAACGGGTAAACACCAAAAGCTTGACAGCTTGGGCCACCGGGGGATAGCTCCAGTGTGCGATTAAATACAGGCGGATCAAGGTTAACAATGGACGCGTAATGCTCTAGTGCTGAAAAATAATAATGAATGTAAAACCCCAACTTTTATGAATAAAGATTAAATTTTCTTTATATATTATTTCGAAATAGTAAAGTGTTGTTTTGATAAATATGAAAGTTATGGGTGAAATGTGCAAATATTTTTAAAATGAGCAAGTGATTATAAAATATTCTTGTTGTCGGAGAATATTCGTTTGGTTGTGGAATATTCTTGTTGTCGGGGAATATTCGTACGACGGCGCAGCTATTTGTGGGCCCCCACAACGGAATAACTGTCGGATATAGAAAGCGACAGAAATAATTTTTTTACAAAATAACGGCGTGGTTATTACCGTTAGTACTGTTGAAATACCCGGTGGTTAAAATACAGTGATACACGGTGTTGCACAGTAGCACACGGTATTGCACAGTAATTCTAATTATTGATTCTTACGTGAGAAGTCATTACTCAATAATTGTTACAGTAATTACTGTTCAATATTTTATATTATTGACTCAATAATTGTTACATTGATATTTTATTGACTCAATAATTGCTACGTTGCCATTTTATATGATTGATTCAATAATGGCTACAGTTGATATTTTGGTAGCATTGATTCAATAATTGTCACTGCACAGTATTTTACATTATCAACTCAATAATTCATATTATTTGAATAATATTATTAGATAGCATTATTGACAGTGTCTAAGGAAGTTCTGTCTAGGAGGGGTTATTTAATTGCGCGCCAGTAAGGAGAAGTCCTTATCGGAAGGCCCCCTCTTTCTTGGGAACGACATGGTTGTCAATATTGTAGTTCTGTAATATTATTTGTGAATAATTAATTATTGATTTATATGATAAGGAAATATTTATTTTATGGATATAAAAAGAAGGAATTAGTGCTGATGTGTTTTTTTTATCAGTATTTTGATGGGAAAAATCATCTGTTTATGGATTTCGGATAATTTATGTTTGGAATTTGGAAAAACTTCCTTCTACAAAGTTGTAGAGAATTAAATTTTCTATGGAAGGACATAGAATTTGTATTTTTCTGACAAAGGGGATTTTATTATGAATTATTGAAGTTTCGAAAAATAATTATTTTTTTTAATGGGTGGGCCCCACTTTTGTTGAAAAAATTTTAGCCGCCAGGCGGCGGAATTTTTTTTTAAAAATATATTATTTTATTAATTTAGTCTCTTTTGGCATCCTAAGTTTTTCCTATAAATAGGGTGCTTAGGTTAGAATTGAAAATCACACCAGAATCAGAAGTTTTCTCTCTCTATAATATCGAGCGTATTTTTGTGAGTATTTAGATACTATGAGTATTACTATTCAGTGCAAGTTTTCTTCGGTATTATATCCGATATTCTAGTCAGAGGTACTATCTTTTTGAGGTAAGGGATGTTATTTCTTTCGTAAATGATGTTTTTCTTTTCAATATCATTATACCAAAATATTGTCATGGATTTTATGTTAAAATTTTTACTTTTTCCGTCGGGGTTACTATTCACGTATATGGCACTATTCACGAAAAAATTAAATTTTCTTCTATATGTCCAAATTACTTGTTAAAGTTCTTATCTTTGATTGGATCTAAGTTTTGAGCTTTATTCTTGAATTTTGCTCCACAATTGATTATTTCGAAGTATTTTTGAATTGGATATACTAAAATACGAATCCTTAATCTTATCCTTTATTTCACTGGATTCGTTATTTATATGATTTTTCATCATCCTCAGTCCTAAAAGATGATGTAACTGAATATCTTTGGCCTGTAGAGCAAAGATGAATGATTACCTGATGAATATCTTTGGCCTGTAGTGCAAAGATGACAGGTGTTGAGATGAACATGACCACTGATGATACAAATGAATATCTTTGGCCTGAAGTGCAAAGATGAATATTTGATTTGAGATGTATATTGATTGATGTTACAGGGATAAAATATTGACGATGGACTTTTAAATCATAGAAGATAGTAGACTTCATTCTCTGCTTAATTATTCTAATGAATTGTTATTTTCGCTGCGAATATTGATCTAAAGTTGGTTGTCCATTATATTTTATCTGATTTGTTGAAGACTAACGATAATTTATTTTCCATTATCTTAGTCATAATATTCTTTACTGAGCTAGTTGAGCTCACCCTTTTCATCTGTTGTCCTCTTCAGGAAATGAGAATGTTGCAGGGACTAGTCGGGGGACAGAGTGATGGTCCGAGTTAGAGCAGTAGTAGTCCTCACTATTTCTGATAAATAGTGTGATAATAATTGTAATGAGGACTTGGTTTGAATATTAATATTTTTTACATATTTGTATTGACACTCATAGTTGTGTGGTTGTATTTTGCACGACCGTGTGATATAAAGTTTGTATTTGAATTCTGTACCATGTATTTGACGACTCAGAATGGGTTGGGTTGACTGGACCTATTCTGGGGGGCGTCACAATGAGTGTATACTTGATAATGAGGGTGTAGCCATGTGTTTATAGTGATCACACCTCCTCCATCAAATTCTTCCCCGTATAGAATTAGGGTTCCTCACTAGGTGTATTTCCTTAATAGGATTGTATAGAATCTCCTTAAATAAAGGAAGTAGGATTGCATCCTAACAATTTCCTTGGGAGTCATAAATCAATTATGAATAGGAATCATTATTTCCTTAAAATACTCCATTACCAAAATAGAATCCTACATAGATTAGAATAACTACACGCGGACTTTGGCCCACCATATAATTCGGGCCCAAATAATTACGCCCCAACATGGCCCCCACTCTCTTGTTTATAAAAAACTTAAAATAAGAGAGTAGATCAATTGGTCATGACAATCTTTAAACGATAGATGTTTTGTCCGTTTGGGAGAACGTTAGTCCGTCCCGAAGGATGTTACCCGTTCAGGTGGACACCGGTCCACCCCCGAAGGATGTTATCTGTTCGAGAGGACGCGATCAGTCTCGAAGGATGTTGCCCGTTCGGGAGGACGTCGATCTGTCCGAAGGAAGTTGACCGTTCAGGTGGACGACGGTCCGCCCCGAAGGATGTTATTCGTTCGGGAGGACGTCAATTCGTCCTGAAGGATGTTATCCATTCGGGAGGACGTCAGGCCATCCCGAAGGATGTTGTCCATTCAGGAAGACGTTGGTCAGTCCCGAAGGATGTTATCTTTTCGTATATCACAACAGCTTTCTCGACCCTTGTGGAAAACTTCCATCCAGCCTCATAACATCATCCAACCTTATTCCAACAACCATGGACGAAAACTATCTTTTGACAAAATTGAATGCTCATTCACTTTAATAACTTGAAAATTTTACAGTCATAAAAGAAAACAATTTGATAATTTTTCCAAAGCCTCCCAGCACGCCAAAAGTCTTTGACTTCTGCACTATTCACTACTCGAAGCCGGTAAGTTTATGGCCTCAGCATTTCAACTTTGAACCTCCTTGGTTTGATCCCTTTGCTTGCTAACGCATTCTCCCGTAGAGATTAAAGCATCGCGATAACATCTCTTTGCTAGGTCAAGATCCCTAATGACTTCACCGACACCATTTGGAGTGGGGAATTTTATTTTAAAATGGGGTATGGAAGTTATCGCCTGTAGAGCCATCAGTGTTGGTCTCCCGAGTATGGCGTTGTACGACGAATCCATATGTACCATAAAAAATCTGCATATCACTTCCACTTGTCGAGGAGCTGTCCCGAAGATTATCGGCAGTTCGATGACACCTGCTACTTGAACTGGGTCGTTGCTGAATCCGTATAGAGGGGGCTCATGCCCAATCTCCAACTTCTTTCCCTCCAAATCCATCCTTTGGTACGCATGGGCGTACAATATATTGACTGATGATCCATTACCAATCATAATCCTCGTCATGTCCAGCGATCCAACCTGTGCAGTAATCACCAGCTCTCCATCATGCTGTTTAATAGGTTTCGAAGGGTAATTCTCGTCCGAAAAAAAGATGACCGTGCCAGGGTACTGTAGGTTCCTCCTAGCAGGTTGTCCGGACACTGTGAATATAGAATCCAACACCCCACGCCTATTCCTCCTGATCACCTTCCCGACCGAACCACCTGTTATCACATCCACCACTCGCCGAACTGTTTTCACTGGTTGTGGCTTAGGGTTCTGCTCCTGATTGATATTATTCTGTCCCCTTTCTGATCCTTCTCGGCCCGCGACGTACTGAACTAATTCGCCACTCCGAACATTTTTTTCAATTAAGTCCTTCAAATCTCTGTAATCTTCTGTAGAATGTCCGGATGTATGGTGATAATTACAATATTTATTATAATTCTCTCTCTCCGAACAAGTATTATTTAGGCAAGGCTCAAAATAGGGCTTATCCTTCATTTCCCCCCAATATTGTCGCCTGGTCTGTGTTGAGAGGAGTATAGATTTTGTTAACTCCACGATTCGGAAAAGCTGGGCGTCCTCCTCCCGAACAGCCATTGTTGTCATTATACTTCTTTTGATAACCATCAGACTTGTTGAAATTATTGCCCTTCTTCTAATCCTTCGGTTTTTCAGACATGTTCTGCTTTAGACTACTCATCGCCTCTTCCACCATTATGAGCCCTTCAGCTTTCTCAAACGCTTCGGCTAGACTCTTTGGATGATTGAACAATAGCTTCTCTACCAGTTTTTCAGATTTTACGAGATCCAACCCATTCTGAAAGAGTCCTACAGCCTGGAGGTCGTTTAGATCCATAACCTGACCCACTGCTTCCCGAAACCGTTTCACGTACTGGCCCAAAGTCTCGTTAGAGTGTTGTCTAATCTGAGATAACGATTCGTTTGGCTTTCCCCTCCTCTTGTTACTTCCGAATCAGGTATGAAATTTATCGCACAACTTTTCCCACGACGAAACCGAGTTCGGGGCCAAGGTCATCATCCATTGTCTGACATCCTTCCTTAAAGTTGTCATGAAAGTATGACACTTGGCCGCATTTGAATAGTCATAGTAGTCCATCAACCTGTCGTATGCCTGACTATGTTCATACGGATCGCCCGAACCATCATAGCTTTCCATATAGGGGAGTTTCTTGTTGGGGTTTGCCTTTTCTCGACCGATCTCAGGTGAGAATGGGGAAGCTTTCTGCCCGAACTTATTTTCACCTGTTTGACTTCGGCCAACTCCTTCTGAATCTCCTCCAACTTCTTGCCCCACAGCTCTATTCCCTCTTGCTTCGGAGGGTTTCCCCCCCCCCCCTAAAAGAGTCCTTCTTCCTTTGGTTTGCCCGACTCTTGTCCTTCGAACTATCAGCCCCTGAAAGGCTTCGGCGTCTGCTTTCGCTGTACTGAGGACTTTCTGGACTATTTTTCCTTAGTTTTTTGACCGCCAACTCTGCTTCCTCCGGCTTCAAATGTGTTTCTTTCTTTGGGGAGTTCTTCTTTCTTTGGTCTGCTCGACCATTGCCATCCAAACTATCAGCCCTGGACATGTTTCGGTGTCTGCTTTCGCTGCACCAGGGACTTTCAGGATGATGTGCCCTCGATCAGTCCCTGAACGCGCGACCACCGGATCTGCTCATGTCTCGAGAGCAGCTCTGAAGCCTACTCTCGGTTCGCCTTGTACCCTCCGGGTGTCGCGTCCTGGATTGTCTGTCTAGAGACCTCCCCCGCCTTCTGGTTCGACTGTGACTATAGGCTTTGTTTTCCTGTTCGACCATATGTACCATCTGCTTAGCAATCTCTTCCTTCTGTAGTAGCAGTACTCTCAGGTGTTGAGATGAACATGACCACTGATGATACAAATGAATATCTTTGGCCTGAAGTGCAAAGATGAATATTTGATTTGAGATGTATATTGATTGATGTTACAGGGATAAAATATTGATGATGGACTTTTAAATCATAGAAGATAGTAGACTTCATTCTCTGCTTAACTCTTCTAATGATTTGTTATTTCCGCTGCGAATATTGATCTAAGATTGGTTGTCCATTATATTTTATCTGATTTATTGAAGGCTAACGATAATTTATTTTCCATTATCTTAGTCATAATATTCTTTACTGAGCTAGTTGAGCTCACCCTTTTCATCTGTTGTCCTCTTCAGGAAATGAGAATGTTGCAGGGACTAGTCGGGGGACAGAGTGATGGTCCGAGTTAGAGCAGTAGTAGTCCTCACTATTTCTGATAAATAGTGTGATAATAATTGTAATGAGGACTTGGTTTGAATATTAATATTTTTTACATATTTGTATTGACACTCATAGTTGTGTGGTCGTATTTTGCACGACCGTGTGATATAAAGTTTGTATTTGAATTCTGTACCATGTATTTGGCGACTCAGAATGGGTTGGGTTGACTGGACCTATTCTGGGGGGCGTCACAGTTGGTATCAGAGCTTAGGGATATGATCTCTGGCGGAGATCGGGGAATAGAACTAGGAGGGGAGAGACGAGTAAATCCTTCTCTAGTGTGTCCTACCTAAGCTTATGTGGTATTTAATTGGTCAGTCGGAGCATAGGGTTATTATGTGATATGTTGATTTGTTTAATTAATCCTTGTTTTATGGCAGTATTTGAGAATGGCAGCTGAGAACGTTAACAACGAAGTGAATGAGACCGTGGAGACACCTTTAATCACTAACCAGGAGAACGTGCAACAAGAAGGCAATGTTCCTGAAAACAACGCTGATCAGACGATAAACGATGAGATGTTTAGAAGTTTTTTGCAGTTTATGCAAAACCAGACGAGGGAGACTCGTGTGCAACATACAGGTGGAGATAATAACAACACGCGAGCTGTCACTGCCAAGCAGTTCAAAGAATTGGGACCACCAGAGTTTCTGGGAAAGCCAGATCCAATCAAGGCAGAGACGTGGATTAAGCAAATTACCAAGATATTTGATGTCTTGGGATGCACGGAGGAACTGAAGGTTCCATTCGCCACGTTTATGTTCCGTGGAGAGGCAGATTACTGGTGGAAATCCGTGAAGCGTACCCAGCCTGCCGCCCTCAAGATATCTTGGGAAGCGTTCCAGAAACTGTTTAATGACAAGTAATTTCCTGAAAGTATTCGTCATATGAAGGAAGTAGAGTTTATCAGACTCGAGCAAAACAACATGACGGTATCCCAGTACGAGGCTAAGTTCGCGGAGCTGTCCAGGTTTGCACCTCATTTAGTGGAGAATGAGGAACGTATGATGCGGATGTTTCTGAGAGGTTTGAAACCCGAAATACGTCAATACCTCATTTCTCATAAATTTTCTCTATATTCGGATGTAGTAAACAGGGCCCAGTTGTTAGAACGAGATAATGATTATGTTTAACCGAGGGACCACAACCAAGGTCGTACCGGTGGCAGCAGTCATCGGAGCAATGACAACCAGCGAGGAGGAAAGTATGACAGAAGCGGTAACCACTTCGGTGGTAATCGTGGCCATGATAGTAGAAGAAGCGAATCGGGGGGAGATTTCAAGAAGAGAAGGTACAACAATGAGAACGTGAAGATGTCGACATCAGCACCAGCATCAACTGTTTCGAGGGGAGGAGAACGACCACCGGTCGTATGCTATAAGTGCGGGAAAGAGGGACACATCAGCCCAAACTGTCCACAATAATTCAAAGCATGTTATAACTGTGGAAAGGAAGGACATATAGCTCGAGATTGTCCTGTTACGAAACCAAGTTCAGCGGGGGTGGTGATTCCAAAGGCGGTTGCAGACAAGTCAAAGTCGGTGATTCCTGGAAGAGCGTTTGTCGTGACAGCCCAAAACGCGAGAAATCCACACGAGGTGATTACGGGTAAGCTGATCATAAACTCTTGCGAAGTTTATACCTTGTTAGATACCGGTGCTACCCATTCCTTTATTTCACCTACTTGTGCTCAACGTTTGAACTTGACTTCTGATAAATTAGACTTTGACTTATTTGTTGAAACTCCGTTGGGAGAAACCTTTGTTACATCCACAGTTTACAAATCTTGCTTGATTCAGATTGGTACCCTTACCTTACCTGTTGATCTTATATCTTTGAAAATACTTGCATTTGACGTGATTTTAGGAATTGACTGGTTAACCAATTACCATGCCAGAATTGATTGTTTTCGTAAGGTTGTTAGTTTTCATATTCCTAATCAACCTGTTGTACGAATCCAAATCACCAAACCACTAAAATCAGTCAATATCATTTCAAGTCATAAAGCTATTCGTTTATTGAAAAACGGATGTCAAGCTTTCTTAGCTCATGCCACTGATCTAAACCAGAATACATCAGATTTGAATGATATTTCCGTTGTTAATGAGTTTCCTGATGTATTTCCCGAAGAACTTCCCGGTCTACCCCCAGAACGTGAAGTTGAATTCTTTATTGACCTTGAGCCCGATACAAAGCCCATTTCTAGAACCCCATATCGAATGGCTCCTATTGAACTTCAGGAGTTAAAGGTCCAACTACAGGAGTTGTTAGACATCGGTTTTATTCGTCCTAGTACGTCTCCTTGGGGTGCTCCTGTTTTATTCGTAAAGAAGAAAGACGGGAGTATGCGACTTTGTATTGACTATCGGGAGTTGAACCATGTCACCATCAAGAATAGGTATCCGCTACCTCGTATTGATGACCTGTTTGACCAGTTGCAAGGAGCACAATTCTTTTCAAAGATCGATCTTCGTTCTGGATATCATCAGCTGAAGATTAAAACTGAGGATATTCCAAAGACTGCTTTCAGAACACGGTACGGGCATTACGAGTTCTTAGTCATGTCTTTTGGATTGACTAATGCTCCTGCTGCTTTCATGGATATGATGAACCGTGTATTTAAGGAGTATTTAGATCAATTCGTTGTTGTCTTTATTGATGACATTCTCATCTATTCTAAAAGCCGTGAAGATCATGAGCACCATTTGAAGCTGGTACTTCAAAAGCTTCGTGAGAATAAGCTATATGCCAAGCTGAAGAAATGCGAGTTCTGGCTTGAGGAAGTAGCATTTCTTGGGCACGTGGTATCGAAACGTGGAGTATCTGTTGACCCGGCAAAGATTGAAGCAATACAAACCTGGGAGCAACCTAAGTCGGTGACTGAAGTACGAAGCTTTCTGGGCTTAGCTGGTTATTATCGGAGGTTCGTAGAGGGATTTTCTCGAATCGCTACTCCATTAACTCAGTTGACTCGGAAAGATACAAAATTCGTTTGGAGCAAGGAATGTGAGAAGAGCTTCCAAGAGCTCAAGAGAAGACTTATTTCGGCACCTGTTCTGACAACACCATCTGGTTCGGATGGATTTGTTATCTACAGCGATGCTTCGGGCAAAGGGTTAGGATGTGTTCTCATGCAACATGGGAAAGTCATAGCCTATGCCTCGCAATAACTCAAAGAATATGAGAGGAATTATCCTACTCATGATCTAGAGTTGGCAGCAGTTGTTTTTGCGTTGAAGATCTGGAGACATTACTTGTACGGAGAGAAAGTGGAGATCTATACAGATCATAAGAGCCTTAAATATTTCTTCACTCAGAAGGAACTCAACATGCGGCAGCGACGTTGGCTTGAGCTGTTGAAAGATTACGATCATACCATCCAATACCATCCTGGAAAAGCGAACGTGGTAGCTGACGCGTTGAGTAGAAGATCATATGTGGGAACGAGTGCGATGATGTCAAGTATACGCGTAGAACCAGCTTTGATTGATAAAGTTAAAGCTGCTCAAGCTACGGATGCGGAGCTGATGAAGATGAAGAAGAAGGTGCAAGAAGGTGCTATTCCAGAAGCAAGAATCGATGAAGAGGGAATACTTCGAGTCAACTCCAGACTGTGTGTTCTTAACGATTCTGACTTGAAGCATAGAATCATGATGGAGGCACACAACACACCGTTTGCGATCCATCCTGGGAGTACCAAAATGTATGGTGATCTTCGACATACATTTTGGTGGAGCAATATGAAGAGAGAGATCGCGGAGTTTATTTCGAGATGTTTGACTTGTCAACATGTAAAGGCAGAGCATCAGGTCTCGAAGGGTCCATTGCATCCACTGGAGATTACAAAATGGAAGTGGGAACACATTACGATGGATTTCGTTATGGGTCTTCCCAAGGTTTCTCAAGGCATATATGCGATTTGGGTTATTGTTAATAGATTAACCAAGTCTGCTCATTTCTTGCCGATACGAGAGACTTATTCTCTTGAACGTCTTGCTCATATGTACGTGAATGAGATTGTGAGATTGCATGGCATGCCAGTATCCATAGTTTCGGATCGTGATCCTAGATTTACTTCACGATTTTGGATCAGTTTGCAGAAAGCTATGGGTACGGATTTACGATTCAGTTCGGCTTATCATCCTTAAACAGATGGACAATCGGAAAGGACTATCCAAACTCTTGAAGATCTATTGAGATTCTGTGTTCTAGACTTCAAAGGGAGTTGGGATAAGTACTTAACGTTGGTGGAATTCTCCTACAACAACAGTTATCAGGCAAGTATAGGCGTAGCTCCATTCGAAGTGTTGTATGGGAGAAAGTGTCGCTCTCCAGTATGCTGGAATGAGGTGGGTGAAGCAACATTATTGGGACCGGAGTTGGTACGTATGACTTCAGAAAAAATTCAAATGATCCGACAACGGATACAAACCGCACAAGATCGACAAAAGAGTTATGCGGATCTTCATCGAAAGGACGTGGAATTTAATGTTAAGGACCATGTGTTATTACGTATTTCTCCGTGGAAAGGAGTTACGAGGTTTGGCAAGAGAGGAAAGCTCAATCCACGATTTATTGGTCCATTTGAGATTCTTGACCGAGTAGGAAATGTGGCTTATAGACTCGCTTTACCTCCAAGCATGTCTCGTGTTCATAATGTTTTTCACATATTCCGTGTTACGTAAATATGTGAAGGATCCAAACCGCATTATTGAGTTAGAACCAGACGAGATAGCTGAAGATTTAACGTACGAGGAGGTACCTGTCAAGATCTTGGATAGGAAGGAGCATGTCCTACGCTCGAAAATTATACCTCAAGTTAAAGTTTTGTGGAGAAACCATGCTATTGAGGAAATGACCTGAGAGTTGGAATCGGAAATGAAAGTGAGGTATCCTCACCTTTTCGATATACCAGGTACGTACGTCAATTTCGAGGACGAAATTTCATAAGGAGGGGAGGTTGTAAAATCCCAACTTTTATGAATAAAGATTAAATTTTCTTTATATATTATTTCAAAATAGTAAGGTGTTGTTTTGATAAATATGAAAGTTATGGGTGAAATGTGCAAATATTTTTAAAATGAGCAAGTGGTTATAAAATATTCTTGTTGTCGGAGAATATTCGTTTGGTCGTGGAATATTCTTGTTGTCGGGGAATATTCGTACGACGGCGCAGCTATTTGTGGGCCCCCACAACGGAATAACTGTCGGATATAGAAAGCGACAGAAATAATTTTTTTACAAAATAACGGCGTGGCTATTACCGTTAGTACTGTTGAAATACCCCGTGGTTAAAATACAGTGATACACGGTGTTGCACAGTAGCACACGGTATTGCACAGTAATTCTAATTATTGATTCTTACGTGAGAAGCCATTACTCAATAATTGTTACAGTAATTACTGTTCAATATTTTATATTATTGACTCAATAATTGTTACATTGATATTTTATTGACTCAATAATTGCTACGTTGCCATTTTACATGATTGATTCAATAATGGCTACAGTTGATATTTTGGTAGCATTGATTCAATAATTGTCACTGCACAGTATTTTACATTATCAACTCAATAATTCATATTATTTGAATAATATTATTAGATAGCATTATTGACAGTGTCTAAGGAAGTTCTGTCTAGGAGGGGTTATTTAATTGCGCGCCAGTAAGGAGAAGTCCTTATCGGAAGGACCCCTCTTTCTTGGGAACGACCTGGTTGTCAATATTGTAGTTCTGTAATATTATTTGTAAATAATTAATTATTGATTTATATGATAAGAAAATATTTATTTTATGGATATAAAAAGAAGGAATTAGTGCTGATGTGTTTTTTTTATCAGTATTTTGATGGGGAAAATCATCTGTTTATGAATTTCGGATAATTTATGTTTGAAATTTGGAAAAACTTCCTTCTACAAAGTTGTAGAGAATTAAATTTCTTATGGAAGAACATAGAATTTGTATTTTTCTGACAAAGAGGCTATTTATTATGAATTATTGAAGTTTCGAAAAATAAATATTTTTTTTAATGGGTGGGCCCCACTTTTGTTGCAAAAATTTTAGCCGCCAGGCGGCGGAATATTTTTTTTAAAAATATATTATTTTATTAATTTAGTCTCTTTTGGCATCCTAAGCTTTTCTTATAAATAGGGTGCTTAGGTTAGAATTGAAAATCACACCAGAATCAGAAGTTTTCTCTCTCTATAATATCGAGCGTATTTTTGTGAGTATTTAAATAGTTTGAGTATTACTATTCAGTGCAAGTTTTCTTCGGTATTATATCCGATATTCTAGTCAGAGGTACTATCTTTTTGAGGTAAGGGATGTTATTTCTTTCGTAAATGATGTTTTTCTTTTCAATATCATTATACCAAAATATTGTCATGGATTTTATGTTGAAATTTTTACTTTTTCCGTCGGGGTTACTATTCATGTATACGGCACTATTCACGTATACGACACTATTCACGAAAAAATTAAATTTTCTTCTATATGTCCAAATTACTTGTTAAAGTTCTTATCTTTGATTGGATCTAAGTTTTGAGCTTTATTCTTGAATTTTGCTCCACAATTGATTATTTCGAAGTATTTTTGAATTGGATATACTAAAATACGAATCCTTAATCTTATCCTTTATTTCACTGGATTCGTTATTTATATGGTTTTTCATCATCCTCAGTCCTAAAAGGTGATGTAACTGAATATCTTTGGCCTGTAGAGCAAAGATGAATGATTACCTGATGAATATCTTTGGCCTGTAGTGCAAAGATGACAGGTGTTGAGATGAACATGACCACTGATGATACAAATGAATATCTTTGGCCTGAAGTGCAAAGATGAATATTTGATTTGAGATGTGTATTGATTGATGTTACAGGGATAAAATATTGACGATGGACTTTTAAATCATAGAAGATAGTAGACTTCATTCTCTGCTTAATTATTCTAATGAATTGTTATTTTCGCTGCGAATATTGATCTAAAGTTGGTTGTCCATTATATTTTATCTGATTTGTTGAAGACTAACGATAATTTATTTTCCATTATCTTAGTCATAATATTCTTTACTGAGCTAGTTGAGCTCACCCTTTTCATCTGTTGTCCTCTTCAGGAAATGAGAATGTTGCAGGGACTAGTCGGGGGACAGAGTGATGGTCCGAGTTAGAGCAGTAGTAGTCCTCACTATTTCTGATAAATAGTGTGATAATAATTGTAATGAGGACTTGGTTTGAATATTAATATTTTTTACATATTTGTATTGACACTCATAGTTGTGTGGTTGTATTTTGCACGACCGTGTGATATAAAGTTTGTATTTGAATTCTGTACCATGTATTTGACGACTCAGAATGGGTTGGGTTGACTGGACCTATTCTGGGGGGCGTCACAATGAGTGTATACTTGATAATGAGGGTGTAGCCATGTGTTTATAGTGATCACACCTCCTCCATCAAATTCTTCCCCGTATAGAATTAGGGTTCCTCACTAGGTGTATTTCCTTAATAGGATTGTATAGAATCTCCTTAAATAAAGGAAGTAGGATTGCATCCTAACAATTTCCTTGGGAGTCATAAATCAATTATGAATAGGAATCATTATTTCCTTAAAATACTCCATTACCAAAATAGAATCCTACATAGATTAGAATAACTACACGCGGACTTTGGCCCACCATATAATTCGGGCCCAAATAATTACGCCCCAACATGGCCCCCACTCTCTTGTTTATAAAAAACTTAAAATAAGAGAGTAGATCAATTAGGTCATGACAATCTTTAAACGATAGATGTTTTGTCCGTTTGGGAGAACGTTAGTCCGTCCCGAAGGATGTTACCCGTTCAGGTGGACACCGGTCCACCCCCGAAGGATGTTATCTGTTCGAGAGGACGCGATCAGTCTCGAAGGATGTTGCCCGTTCGGGAGGACGTCGATCTGTCCGAAGGAAGTTGACCGTTCAGGTGGACGACGGTCCGCCCCGAAGGATGTTATTCGTTCGGGAGGACGTCAATTCGTCCTGAAGGATGTTATCCATTCGGGAGGACGTCAGGCCATCCCGAAGGATGTTGTCCATTCAGGAAGACGTTGGTCAGTCCCGAAGGATGTTATCTTTTCGTATATCACAACAGCTTTCTCGACCCTTGTGGAAAACTTCCATCCAGCCTCATAACATCATCCAACCTTATTCCAACAACCATGGACGAAAACTATCTTTTGACAAAATTGAATGCTCATTCACTTTAATAACTTGAAAATTTTACAGTCATAAAAGAAAACAATTTGATAATTTTTCCAAAGCCTCCCAGCACGCCAAAAGTCTTTGACTTCTGCACTATTCACTACTCGAAGCCGGTAAGTTTATGGCCTCAGCATTTCAACTTTGAACCTCCTTGGTTTGATCCCTTTGCTTGCTAACGCATTCTCCCGTAGAGATTAAAGCATCGCAATAACATCTCTTTGCTAGGTCAAGATCCCTAATGACTTCACCGACACCATTTGGAGTGGGGAATTTTATTTTAAAATGGGGTATGGAAGTTATCGCCTGTAGAGCCATCAGTGTTGGTCTCCCGAGTATGGCGTTGTACGACGAATCCATATGTACCATAAAAAATCTGCATATCACTTCCACTTGTCGAGGAGCTGTCCCGAAGATTATCGGCAGTTCGATGACACCTGCTACTTGAACTGGGTCGTTGCTGAATCCGTATAGAGGGGGCTCATGCCCAATCTCCAACTTCTTTCCCTCCAAATCCATCCTTTGGTACGCATGGGCGTACAATATATTGACTGATGATCCATTACCAATCATAATCCTCGTCATGTCCAGCGATCCAACCTGTGCAGTAATCACCAGCTCTCCATCATGCTGTTTAATAGGTTTCGAAGGGTAATTCTCGTCCGAAAAAAAGATGACCGTGCCAGGGTACTGTAGGTTCCTCCTAGCAGGTTGTCCGGACACTGTGAATATAGAATCCAACACCCCACGCCTATTCCTCCTGATCACCTTCCCGACCGAACCACCTGTTATCACATCCACCACTCGCCGAACTGTTTTCACTGGTTGTGGCTTAGGGTTCTGCTCCTGATTGATATTATTCTGTCCCCTTTCTGATCCTTCTCGGCCCGCGACGTACTGAACTAATTCGCCACTCCGAACATTTTTTTCAATTAAGTCCTTCAAATCTCTGTAATCTTCTGTAGAATGTCCGGATGTATGGTGATAATTACAATATTTATTATGATTCTCTCTCTCCGAACAAGTATTATTTAGGCAAGGCTCAAAATAGGGCTTATCCTTCATTTCCCCCCAATATTGTCGCCTGGTCTGTGTTGAGAGGAGTATAGATTTTGTTAACTCCACGATTCGGAAAAGCTGGGCGTCCTCCTCCCGAACAGCCATTGTTGTCATTATACTTCTTTTGATAACCATCAGACTTGTTGAAATTATTGCCCTTCTTCTAATCCTTCGGTTTTTCAGACATGTTCTGCTTTAGACTACTCATCGCCTCTTCCACCATTATGAGCCCTTCAGCTTTCTCAAACGCTTCGGCTAGACTCTTTGGATGATTGAACAATAGCTTCTCTACCAGTTTTTCAGATTTTACGAGATCCAACCCATTCTGAAAGAGTCCTACAGCCTGGAGGTCGTTTAGATCCATAACCTGACCCACTGCTTCCCGAAACCGTTTCACGTACTGGCCCAAAGTCTCGTTAGAGTGTTGTCTAATCTGAGATAACGATTCGTTTGGCTTTCCCCTCCTCTTGTTACTTCCGAATCAGGTATGAAATTTATCGCACAACTTTTCCCACGACGAAACCGAGTTCGGGGCCAAGGTCATCATCCATTGTCTGACATCCTTCCTTAAAGTTGTCATGAAAGTATGACACTTGGCCGCATTTGAATAGTCATAGTAGTCCATCAACCTGTCGTATGCCTGACTATGTTCATACGGATCGCCCGAACCATCATAGCTTTCCATATAGGGGAGTTTCTTGTTGGGGTTTGCCTTTTCTCGACCGATCTCAGGTGAGAATGGGGAAGCTTTCTGCCCGAACTTATTTTCACCTGTTTGACTTCGGCCAACTCCTTCTGAATCTCCTCCAACTTCTTGCCCCACAGCTCTATTCCCTCTGGCTTCGGAGGGTTTCCCCCCCCCCTAAAAGAGTCCTTCTTCCTTTGGTTTGCCCGACTCTTGTCCTCCGAACTATCAGCCCCTGAAAGGCTTCGGCGTCTGCTTTCGCTGTATCGAGGACTTTCTGGACTATTTTTCCTTAGTTTTTTGACCGCCAACTCTGCTTCCTCCGGCTTCAAATGTGTTTCTTTCTTTGGGGAGTTCTTCTTTCTTTGGTCTGCTCGACCATTGCCATCCAAACTATCAGCCCTGGACATGTTTCGGTGTCTGCTTTCGCTGCACCAGGGACTTTCAGGATGATGTGCCCTCGATCAGTCCCTGAACGCGCGACCACCGGATCTGCTCATGTCTCGAGAGCGGCTCTAAAGCCTACTCTCGGTTCGCCTTGTACCCTCCGGGTGTCGCGTCCTGGATTGTCTGTCTAGAGACCTCCCCCGCCTTCTGGTTCGACTGTGACTATAGGCTTTGTTTTCCTGTTCGACCATATGTACCATCTGCTTAACAATCTCTTCTTTCTGTAGCAGCAGTACTCTCAGTGCCTCCTCTGTCTCCCACGCCTTTTTGGCTAGAATGGATTTTTTCTCCTCCTGATAATCTCGGAGTCGGGTTCGAGGCGTTGTGTGACGCCTCCAAAATAGGTTCAATACCAACCCATTCTGAGTCGCCAAATACATGGTACAGAATTCAAATACAATTTTTTATAACATACGGTCGTGCAAACTACGACCACACAAACTGTGAATTTCAATACAAATCGTATATAATACGAAATATAAACATTCAAATTCACTCCTTATTAATTACAATCATTATCTCACTATTTTATAGAATAGTGAGGACTTCTACTGATCTAACTCTGACCATTACTTTGATCCTCGACTAGTCCCCGCGATATTCCCATTTCCTGAATAGAACAATGGAAGAAAAAGGTGAGCTCAACTAGCCCAGTAAAGAATATTATGATAAAGATAATGAATAATAAATTATCGTTAGTCTTCAATAACTCAGATAAAATATAATGGACAACAAGTTTTAGATCAATATTCGCAGCGAAAATAATAATTCATTAGAAGAGTTAAGTAGAGAATGAAGTCTACTATCTTCTATGATTTAAAAGTCCATCATCAATATTTTATCCCTGTAACATCAATCAATATATATCTCAAATCAATATTCATTTTTGCACTACGGCCAAAGATATTCATTTGTATCACCAGTTGGTCATGTTCATCTCAACACCTGTTCATCTTTGCACTACGGGTCAAAGATATTCACCAAGTAATCATTCATCTTTGCACTACGGGTCAAAGATATTCACCAAGTAATCATTCATCTTTGCACTACAGGCCAAAGATATTCATCAAGTAATCATTCATCTTTGCACTACAGGCCAAAGATATTCAGTTATATCACCATTTAGGACTGAGGATGATGAAAAACAATACGAATAACGAATCCAGTGAGATAAAGGACAAATATTAGAGAATTTATCCAGAGTCCAAGAATGAAGATCAAAACCTGGATCCAATCATAGATGATTTGGATTTTTTTTATCGTGAATAGTAACTCGACATGAAAAGATAAAAATTTCACAAGAAAGTTCAGACCAATATTCCAGTGAAATGATATTAGATGAAGCGCAAAACTCAAGGAATTTATGATCATTTAAGGAATTATAGAAGAAATACTTATCGTAGTAAGTTTAGAGTTAGGAATCTGAAATGAAACAATATACGAAACTGCAATTGGATTTTCACCCGTCAGGCGGTAGTCCGCTCAGACAAATTATTTTTACAATTTAATAACAACTGAATACGAAGGGTTATTCACCAGGCATGCGGTAGTCCGCGTAGACAGGTTATTCCCATAGAATAATAAAGATTAATGGAATAACAAAAGGATTTCACCATGTATGCGGTAGTCCGCGTAGACAGGTTATTCCAACAGAATAATAAGAAATGGAATAACAACCCTTACAAGTATTGAAAGAAAATAACTCTCTTCATGAAAACGAAAGAAATAATACCCCTTACCTTAAAAATTTGGAGACTGCACTAGTGTAATAGCAGAATACTCTTCTTCTTTTTCTCTTATTCTCTCTATACTTTCTCTCTCTATAGCTTTAGTGAATTGGTAAGAAATAATGAAGAAATGAGTTTCTATTTATAGGCTTGGCAGAATAAGGGTAAAATAGCCTTTTCGCCATAATTTATGACATCATCGCTTACATCATCGATCCTATGACATCATTGCTTACCTCATCGTTCCGATGACATCATTGATTACCTCATCGTTCCGATGACATCATTGCTTACATCATAAGAATTCAAATTCATTTTGTTCTCTTCCACCTCATTTTACTTTTATACCATGAATTTACTATAATAATGTTACCATTCAAATTATAAAAATCATACTATTATATAATCACATCATACTACTATAATGTAATATTATAATAATATATTTGAATGAATTATTTTATCGAAAAAGAGAAAATACCAACTTTCAACAAATGTCACATGCTAAAAAATTCCTCTATTTAAATCCACATTGAATAAATATTTTCTTATCATATATATCAAAAATTAATTATTCACAAATAATATTACAAAATTACAATATTAACAACCAGGTCGTTCCCAAGAAAGAGGGGGCCTTCCGATAAGGATTTCTCCTTACTGGCGCGCAATTAATCAACCCCTTTTCTAGACAGAACTTCCTTAGACATTGCCAATAATGCTATCTAATAATATTATTCAAATAATATGAATGATTGATTTGATAATTTGAAATACTGTGCAATGACAATTATTGAATCACTAATATAAAATAGCAAAGTAGCACTTATTGATATAAAATATCAACGTAGCAAATATTGAACCAATAAAATATTATGCAATTATTGAATCAATAATATAAAATATTGAACAGTAATTACTGTAACAATAATTGAGTAAGTGTCTTCTTACGTAAGAATCAATAATTCAAAATACTGTGCAATACCGTGTACTACTGTGCAACACCGCGTATTACTGTATTTTAACCACCGGGTATTTCAACAGTTTAACGGTAAAAGTTTTGCCGTTATTTTTATAAAAAGGTTACTTCTGTCGCTTTTTATATCCGACATTCATTCCGTTGTAGGGTCTACCAACGACTGCGCCGTCGTACGAATATTCTCCGACAAAAAGAATATTCCTCGACCAAATGAATATTCTCCGACACAACGAATATTTTATAATCACTTGCTTACTTTGTAAACTTTGCACATCTCACCCATAACTTATCACATTTATCAAATCAACACCTTACTATTTCAAAATAATATATAAAAAAATTAAATCTTATTCATAAAATTTGGGGTCTTACACGGTGTGCCTCCTACCCTCCTCCGATCCTTAGTCTCCTTACTGGCTGTCGAGAACAGCTTCCTCCTTACGTCTTCCCGGTCTCCACCTTTGGAACCTACCGAAGTACTCTGAGGACCGAGCCACTCATGGATGCTTTTCGACAGTCCCAGTCTGCCTATTATGGACCTCCTTTGCTGGGAAGAGTCTCTTGTCGTTGATTGTCCCATGCCCGAAATTGTTCTACTGTTCACCATGATTTCAGGCAAAGGACATTAATGTTTGTGATTGAAGATCCAACAATACTAAAAAGCCCTCCTTCTAGCGCCAATGTTAATGCCAAGATCCGTCCACG